>JANIJG010007345.1:33619-70299 GCA_024611175.1 Megaceryle torquata
TTTTTATTTTCAAATTGGAAAACTCCTGCCATTTGCACTTCTCTTTCAACCACACTTGTTGTGTCCGTAATTTCTGATATAAAAAATCTGGATGAGGAAAGTGCTCCATCAGTAATGCTTGTAGGTTATCCATGGCATTGTACTAGTGTTGCCACAGACCAGCATTTCCCCCCTAACCTCTAACTACCAGAAATATGGACAACAGCCAGGTGTAAGAAAGGAAGTGGAAAGGAGGTAGTATCAGAGAACATTTCCTCCTGATCTCTGTTTTCTTCACCTTCCACATTTCCCTCCTGCTGTTGCTTCATCTCCTAATGATCTCCAGTCGATTCACCTCTCATCCACATTCTTCTAGGCTGATACATTCCCTCCTGAAGTAGGGCGTGATGGTGGCCAGCCACCGTGGGGTCAAAACTTGGGGAGCCAAAGGAAGTCCTCTTCTGTACATGGATTATAACTGCACCCTAGATGATTTAGGTTTAGTGCTTTCTTCTCCTGCACCCAGGAGTTCTTCCAACAAGCAGAGACCATAGCACCACCACATTCTCCTCTGGCTTCCCAAGAGAGAGGTTCTACCAAAGTATATTGCTTCTTTGCTGCTGTCCTGCAGCTCTTAACCACTCTGCTCCGAGCTGCAGCACCTCGGCATAAATTGGTTCCTTCATAGATACCACTGTGGACTGTCCATCAAGGTGGGGTTGACTTTGGTGGGCCAAACCCACAATCATAATAAAGCAACCATGCTTTTCTTGTGCAGGTGCAGCAATGGGAGGGAGGGGGTTAAAAGACAGGGTGCACCTGGAGCAAGATGAAGTGTTCAGCAGGTCCTGTCCTACCAATTCTGGCTCTTCCCGTCTTGGCTGCAGGTAGTCGTGGGCAAAGTGGTGGACTGGGGGAGATACTCCTGCAGCTGCTTCTCCTCTGGGGCTCTGGCCCCAGCCTTCTGGTAGCTGCCTCCCCAGACCAGTGTCTGTGATGGGAAGTAGCACTGCTTTGTCCTGCTCTGTCACTTTAGCGCTCATGAACGTGATGTAACTGCTGCAAAAGATTTTAAAATAAATTAAGATCTCAAGGCAGAAAAAGCATTAAAAATATGCATGTAAAATATTTTTAAAAATTAAAATTTGAAAATCATATTTTCATTCCCAGGCCTGAATTTACATGTTTGCACTTGATGACATTGGTTGGACAGAAAACCCAGAATCTTAGAGCTTGCAAGATGAGTAAAAATAAAACAAGGAAATATTTTCCTTCTCCGTGTTCAGTTTTGCAAATCATGTATTTTTATGATTATAAATAGCTAAATCAACAAACTTTTACTGACTGGGGATGTCAAGCACACTTTCCTTGTTGACTTTCAGAACTATTTAAACTCCCAAGTGCTAAAAATTAGAATTCCCTTTGGAAAAGCTTGTAGCTTGCAGTAGACTTAGTGGGAGTCCCCAGTTAAGAAGTAGTTAATAGGTAGACTGTGGTGGCTCCAGCAAAACAAGATAATCAATTCAATCTGCTTTTATAATTAATCACCCTTAATATTGAAAGTCAGGGACATCACGAATTTGCACAGTAAGCAGCTATTTTGGAAAGGAGGATAACAGTTTGTTACCTCGGTTGCAGTTGATTTGTCTGACTCCTCTCATTTCACCTCCCAGAGAAAACCTGGGAGCAGCCACCCCCTGCTCAGTAGCTGATCTGTACTCCCCCAGCACCCTCCACCCCTGACTGGTTTTTGTGTGTTTGTTTTAACCTGGTTTGCCTGTTCTCGTCGGAAAAGGAAGAGTTAAAAGGGATGAATAGAACACTCTGTTTGGGACTTCAGTTTTCCAAAATAAAATATGTAAGTGAGGGAAAGGTTTCATTCAGTTCTGGCATGGCTTTGTTAAGTCAGTTTAAGCCAAGAAAGATTGTTATTCCACACTGTTTGCCGATAGTAGAAAGTTTACATATCGGATTGGGTTTTTATTATTTTTTTTCTTCTTGAAGGAAGAAAAAAATGAGTGTGAATTTAAGGGACAGATCTCTTACTAGCTCTGCAGAAAAGATTGTTCTGTTAACAACTCATCAAGAAAGAAAAAATATTAAAAAAAAAAGATAAACAGGATTAACTGTTTACTTTAAGTGAGCCGAAGTCTGGTTGTTTTTCTGAAGAAGAACACAATGTACTGTTGTATCTGGTTTCCAGAGTGGTGTTTATCATAATTCCTCGTGCGGTGGTTGGTAGAGTGCTGGGAAGGCTCTCCGCCCACTCGCAGCTCGCTCCCCTTCCCTCTCCCATTGAGGCCTCCGGCCAGCACTGCGAGATGGAGCGAGCTGTCCTGTGTGATCTTTACTGCCTGACATGGGCTGACATTGACCCAGAGTAAAATAACAGGGGCCGTTTCCTAGAACTCTCGGTGGACTGCTGAGAAGTGCTACCATAACTGTGGTAAACAGGCGATGCGCAGGCACAAACACGCGCCCTCTCCCTCGTTTAGAAACACACCTTGGGGAGGCAGCCGCCGAACGGAGCGGGGAGAAACAGCCCGAGTGAAAAACAGCAGTGGCCGACCCCGCGAGAAAGGGGGAAGCTGCCTTTCTGCCAGGGAGGGAGCCCCAACACTTCTGCTTTTCTTCTTTGCTTTTTATTTTGCTGTTTATTTCAATGAATATGATAATTTTGTGCTATTTCGGTGGGGTGATGTGGCACTGAAACAGCAGAATGTCTTACGGAGCACAGGCACAGCTCGGTGAGAAATCCCCCAGTGTTAGATTTCATTTACCTTTCACATGCACTGGAGAAGCACATGTGCAATGCTGCCCTACCAAGAACGTGTTTTAAAATGTTCTGTGCCTGCTGAAATGGATACTTTTTTTTTTTTTCTTCTTCTTCTTTTTTGTTAATACTTCATCTTTTGTTTGGTTTCTTTCTTTTTTTATCATAAAGTCATCTAGGATCCCATTCATGGTGTGTGCAATTCTGGTAAATCCATAAATAATACTGTCTTGAAACATAAGGGACCCCAGCACCTCTGCTACAATGCTCTTGCTTCGTGTCAGATGCTGTGATTCTGTAAAGCCCTCGCCGTGGGTTTTGCAGGGGGTGTTGAGAGTTGTCTAAGCCCTGTAGTGGGGAAGAAATGGGTTGGTACTGCAAGGAAGTCCTTTCTCTCTCGATACAGGTTCTAGCACCCAGAATAGGCTTCGTGGACGTGCCTTCCTAGATACCAACATATTATTCAGCTATTGCTTTCAGATCACCCTTTGGAGACAGGACTTTTATTCTGATTTTTACATGTAAGGAACTGAGGTGTGGAGGAAATGTAGCAAGGCAAAGATGATATAAAATGTTGCCAGAGTCAGCAACTGAATCCTAATTTTCTTGGAAAGGAGGGTGCTGAGCACCTTGCACGAGATGATCTTCTGGCAGCACCTTGCCGACTGTTGGAATTCTTGGATGCCAAAACAATAATTACGAAGTCTTAAGATTAAAAAAAAATAAACAAAGAACCCCTCCTCAGATTCAGAGATAAGTACTTTAAATGGCTGGGTGGTAATTACATGTTATATTTGGAACATGATTTTCCTATTGGAGATCATCCATAAGAAAAGACTTGCAGTTTTCAGCTGACCCTGTAAGTTTCTTAAATGTATGTTTTTATTCTTGATTTGTAAATCATGATGTACAGGAAGATAATGTTTTCTCTGAATTGTATGCTGAAATAACCAACAGGATTGTAGTGGGATTCCATGCTGAAGGAATGGTACGCTGAGGAACCTGAGGAGTGTGTACATCATTATTTTTTTTTTACCAACTACAATTAACAGCATGGCGAGTCCAAAACAGGATGATCTGATGTGCTTGCTTTCTTGTTACCACCCAAAGTTGCTCTTATGTACATAACAAGCTGTATGAAATGGATCTTGGCAAAAGGACCACAAATTATGTGCCGTGTAGTGTGGAGATGTCAGGGGGATCTGGAGGGAAGCAGCCCTTTTTGGTCTGCTACGGCTGGACCTTTATGCAAACTTTTAGGATGCATTTAGGATGTTATTTTTCTTTAATTTTTTGTGTCTTCTGAACCAAACATCACTATAATTTTTTACTTAACATGACAGAATTACTTTGGATTTAAACTGTTATTATAGAATAGCTTCAATATTAATTTATGAATCTGAGATTAGTGAAGCTATCACGTGATACTGAAAATATTTCTCAAATGCTGTTTGAAATGATAGCTTAGGCTCCATGTTGTGTTTGAGCAGATGTCAGTGATGTCTTTCTATGGTTTTAAATGTTTTGTTAATTTAGGAGTAAAATTCTGTGTACAAATAAAACACACACATCAGCAGTTTCCTTTGAAAGTACACTTAAGAGAGAGTGTCGGGTGGGGAGTTTAAGAAGTTCATTTGGTGCTGCATGGAAACTTCAAAGAATAACTGCTTTATGCTGAAGAAATTGTCAGGTGTAGAGCTGTGGTTGTCACTGCAAGCATGAAAAGCTGCCTGTTTTTTGGGTTGCACCCATTCCTGGGATGTCGTATGTAGTTCCCACCGGGCAGGTGGTGTTCCAGGTTTTGAATGGGAACACTTACATTCTCTGCATTGAAGTGCTGTGTTATAAAGGTAGCTCCCCTGATATATTTGTCTTGTACAGGTCTCTTCTTACACAAAATCAACTTCCCCCAGAAGCACTGCTTCCTCGGGTCACAGACAGAAAATATGAGGTGGAAGGATTAACCTGAATGAAGAATTGGAAAAAGCAATCAGCAGGCAGGGATTCATAAAAGACCTTGTAGAAGTTGCATTTGATTTTCCAGTTTGAATTGAAGTAAATGACTATTCAAGGAAGTGAATAAAAATAAGCAACAGTTGTTTTATAAACTCTCTTACTTACAGTTGTTTTTTTGTTTTATTTTGTTTTGTTTTTTAACATGTGCATAGAAGTGTAAGGAAAACCAAGGAAAATCCAATATGATGGGCTTGGTATAGTTACTGTAGTGAGTTATTTGCAAAGTGTGTTATGTAAATATTCTGTTACACACATGCTAAAAAGTGCCTGCAAAGAAAAGATTCCTTTCCTGAGACTAAGGAGGTCTGCTGCATATGGTGCAGAGATAAGACTTGCTTATTGCCCTGGTGCTACTCCTGTCACGTGTGCTGTTTCCACCAGTCCTTCTGCATGGACAGCCTGTCTCTCACTGGAGAGAACTGGCACGTCTGGTGTTACCCATGTGCACCATTCCCACTCCACCAGGTCCAGCACTCCAGAATTGCCTTCTCCTCTCTTTCTTCTGGGTCCTTCCACAGTTACGGAATAAAAACCAGACATGATCACAAACTTTTTTCAGTAATTTTGAACCTCCAGTTTTCAAAGCAAATGATTGATATTTTGGTTGCCTCACTGCTTCATATCAGAGCACCAGCCTGGGTGCTAGCAACGTCTGTACTTGGAGGGAGTTAGGACCAGGGTTATTCTTTGAGCGTGACATTCCCCTTATAAACTGGAAGCAGCAGTGCTTGTGTTCCCCTCTGTACCTGTGTACCTCTGCAGCCCAGATACTGAAGGGGCTAGTCACATTCTGCGATCATCATCATCAGTTTTTGTTTGTATTGTTCAGTCCATAGTTATGCTCTGTAGAATGCCACTCTACTATTTAATGACAGCAAAGAGCATGGATTTTAAGCAGAAAACTCCGAATTTTGTGTCTCCCTAAAGAAGGGTCCATCAGGTTTGTACTCTTCAAGATGGAACATAAACCAGTTTTTGAGCTGGTGAATATGGTGCTTTTAATAGGAAAATCTTGCTAGTGGTATGTGGGGGGTGGTGGAGATGGATGCTTGTCCCCGTGTGTTTAGACCTGTGCCCTGAGCTTTAATTTTTCAGAGATAATACAGATACGGTGAACACAAGGAGTAGGCAAGGTAGGAATCCATTAAATCCCGGTAGGGTGGTGTCCTGCAGGTTACAATTTGAATCTGAGCCATATTAGCAGGAGTTAATCAGCTCCACCTTGAGACTTGACCAGACATGTTGCTGAATTGGAGTTGTGTAGGTAGTGTTGTGCCTCTGGTGATTAAGGGAGAGGGGGGTTTGTTTATGTGTGTTTATGTATGTGTGCTTTATGCCTCTGCTAGGACCGCACCTCAAAGAGATAAGAAGTCCTTCTGACAAACAAAGCAGCAGCAGCTGTCTCTTGGATGGTTAAGATAAAGAATGAGCAAATATCAGAGCTAATAAAATTCAATTAGTTTTCAGGCATTTCCCCATTCCCCCCTTTCCCTCCCTTCCAAGAAAAACCACTGTAGTCCCTGCCGAACCCTGCAAAGGTGGTGCCTTCTGCCCGGCTCTCTTGCTCCTCGCACTGTCCTGCACAGCCTCGCTATGCAGGGAGAAGAGCTGCTGTGGGCCTGACGGTTGTCCTCCTACCCAAGGGTGAAACAATTATTTGTTACTTAAAATCTGTTCATGACAGATTTCTGCTGCTTGTTGTCACAAGACCCGTTAGCAGCAATCCCTGCGCAGTCAGCCAGCTCAGGCTCCGTGCGCTCCCATCTCCTCTGCAGACAGATCTTCTTTCTCTTATCCTTTTCCACAGCGGCTGAGGAGGCTGGAGGTGACCGAAGCTGAAGAAAGTTTTTGTCACCCTTACTTCTTCAGAATATCAGCTGCCTGATATGAGGCAGCAGGATGGAGAGAGATTATTTTTCATGTATAAAAAAAGTAATAGTAAAAGAAGGCAGTACCCTTTAGCCGTGAGGAGTGACTTAACTAGGAGAAGGGCACACCAGAGTAATCTTGTAATCCTCTCCAGATTTCTACCGGGAAATATTTTGTCCTAAAGATCAGCACAGTCATAGAAATAATGCAGAGTAATCAGCCTCATATTCTTCCAGCCCCCATCTTCGCTTCTGGCTATTAGCAAATTAACAAAATCTTCCCAAGCTTTTGCATGAGACTTACTGTGTCATTAATTAAAATAAAATTAAAAAAAAAAGACACACACACAAAAAAGACACATAAAAAAGAGGCTAATCTCTGCCTCCCTCTTTATCATTCCCTATCTTTGCCCCCTTTGTTATTACCCGTGAGTCATACTTCACCTTTTCCTTAGTCTGCAGCTCCCACATTGGCTCCTCTATGGCCTTCCCTGCCACCCCTCGCTCCTGCAGTCAATTCTGTGTTGCTTTACATGAGAAATTTCAGTTTCCAAAAACATACTTTAAATGGAGGCCTTCTGCAGGGTCGCATCTCGTTGTCCCAGAAATAAAGATGATCCTTTTTTTTTCTCCCTACATGATCAGTACTGATAAAAATGGAGATGTTGCCTTTTTTTTCTTTTGTTAACAATTCATTACAGTCCATACTGACAAGGCATTGGTAAAGTTATGTTTATGCTGATTAATTGATTCAGTACAAACGCCACATTTTATGGAAAAAGAAGTACTTGTGATAGATGTGCACAAATAATAAATGCTGAATTCCTCGGGGTAGATACTAATTTTGGATTTGCAGCTTGTCTCATAATTTAGATGTGGGTTTTCATCCTGGTAGTGAGTTTCAAAGGGGGTAAAAATCATGGGACAAAGTTGCTTTAATCACAGTTTGACTAGCTGCTAAAATTTAATTTGCAAGAACATGTGCTGTAATATGAGAGCAACACTGTAACATGGGAAAATAATACAAATGCACTTTTCTGGGAATAAAATGAAATCAAGGAAAAACAACAATGCTGGTGAAGAAGTTAAGGGCATGAATCAACAGCCTCTGAAAGCAGCTGAACGACTACCGTCAGTGATGCTAACAGTGTGCAAGAGCCATCAGAGCAGAAACAGTTTCAGAGAACATGAGAATAGTTCTCCAAATGCATCGCTGGGTCTGTGGTGGGATTCAGCTGATTTCATGATCGATGTTAAGTAAGAAAATCAGTTGTCATCATGAAATACCTATAGCATTACCTACTAAATTAGTGTGAGACAGATCAAATGATGTTGAAAATATTTGATGTTTTTGTCATCATTCATTCGTACTGTTTTAAAAGTGTGTGGAAGCAGGGAATGTGTTTGTGAAGTTCTCTTCATAGCATTAGTCTGGGGTATTCCCCATCTTTTAGTCTAAAATAGGGCATCTGAAGGTTATTTGTGAAATTCTGTCTTCCACGTGAGTGAATATATGCAAGTCATTATAAATGCATGTTGCAGAGAAGTTGTGGATACCTTTTGGATACTGTGAGAGCAAGTGTAGTATAGTGGATGTCTGCTCACGTGTACGGTCCTTGTAGAACAAAAGTACTTGCAGGCTGATGCAATAGGTTCTGCTGCTCTGTGTTTCCTCACGATGCCAATAATCATGGACGTGCTCCTAGTCTGAGTGGGAACATGAGTGATATAAGCCTCAAGTTGCACGGTTCTTCCTTTACTTCAGTATATCAAGCTTGGTCATAAGATGACCATTCTTCCATCATATGACCTGGGACGTTGTGCTGCATATACTAGGCAGCTGGAGTGGGAGCTTCAGCCTCCTAATCCTGCCTGGAGAATACATCCCTGTCTAGAAGCAGTTCTTCATGCAAAGAGGAGCTTTCTTCTACAGAGTTAATTTTCAAGGAGCAGATCTGATGATGATTCTTTGGCTACAGTATTTTTTTGGTCAGATCAGTTTCCTATCCTTGCCATTTATGCTGCCACCACAAAGGGATGGAAATATGCGGCCAGGGATGTGGGGAGTTGAGACTCCCATGTCTGCCAGCAGCCATCTCTTTGCTTGGCTTAAAAGGACTGTGAAAATGCACTTTAGTGACTGATGTCTTCGGCACCAACCAAGCTAATTTTCTTTGGGCAATTAGCATGTCCCAGAGGACTTAATATGAGCCTGGTGCCAGCTAGTCTGAGACTTACTTGCATTCAGTTATGTCTCACTAAAGATATGAGAAATTCCAGTGATCAGTTAAGAGACTGCTGAACGGATCAGATCTGAGGCACTAACTCAGTTGGCCCTTGCTTGCTCCAAGATACGGAGGCCTAATTTTTCACAATTAACAGTCACTGAATGTTTTGTTAACATAGGCAAAACTGTTTGCTTTGTTTTTCCTGTTCCTCTCTATCTGATTCTCAGAAATGTCCAGAGTATATTAGCTCTGTTTTTCCAAACTAAACAATAGCATGAGGAGTTTCAGTCAAATCAGTTAAAACTTGGGAGACTTTTTAACTCATTGCGAGGTCCTGACATTGGAAAGTGGCAGAAAAAAGTATTTTTTCTGCTTCTGGGCTGTCATGTCCATAACTCATCAGTCTTTGTTCTGTTGAGCTGGAGATGATCTTGTTGTATGAATCCAGAAGGCATCTCATGGATTGTTTTACACAGAAAATGGAGTGGTAGAGCTGTGGAAGACACAGTGGTGTTAGGACAGTCACCCACTTTCTAGACTGGGAGCACCACTCATCCTGGAGTTGGGGGTACGTATCTTTCCAGCCAACACACCACAACAGCGTTTGGTTTCCTCCTGTTTATCGTTGCTCAGGCTAGAAGCAATGTTTCATGGCTCCAAAGGACTTCTTAACCTTGGCAGGCTGTGGAGGAATTGTACCTAAGCTTTCTTTGCCTGGTGAAGACTCTGTGTGGGACCTGTTAGGCTAGAGATACGGGGAAAATGCAGGAGCCTTCGTTTGTGTTCGGTCCTACCACTCTCTGCTTCTCAAAACCAGCACTAGAATCTGAAAAATGAGGCCTCTCAGCTGGTGCTTGTCCAGCTGCTGATGTCTGAAAGGCTTTGGGGTTGTAAGGCCATGTCGAGTGCAGCCCTCTTAAGGGTGTACGCCAAAGTTAGACAGTTCTTAATGAACAAGGAGACTGTGATTAATGTTCTTCCATGTGCCTAAGCATCTCTGTGAAGAAAGTACATGGATTTCTTCCAGAGAAATGTAGAAGCTCATTTCACTTAAAATATGTATAGTAAAGCTATAATGACTACTGTTGAGTGCTTTCAGTATGCATACATGTTATAAAGAAGAGTTGGAGTTGGCTTGCTGTGAACAATGGAGAAGATAGTTTTGGCATGTACCTTTGAAATGAACTGATTTCTGCTGCCTAATGCACCCCTGAATTTATTTAGAAATAAAGATGCATATGCCACCCTCAAAGGTAATTTTTGTCTCCTTTTGAAAAGTTTCCATGCTTAACCGTCTCTTTCTGGGGCAGTTAAACCCATCTTGTAGCCAGCAGCCTCCTTCTTCCAGCACTGCATGACTCATGCTATCGTGGCTGCTCATCTCAGATGCAGAATCTTGTGAAATGCATTTTTGACAATCTAAACGTATGACATCCACTGATTTTGCCTTATCTGCTCTGCCAGTAATATCTTCTCAAAATACTGGCAACTTGGTTAAGCAATACTCCCCAGCCCTACAGTCCCTACTTCCATATATTACTTTTAATCAAATTGTTTGTTTAGCAGGTTCTTTAATTACCTCCTTAAAACAGGCCCTCTGGGCTTTTTGATACCCAATATTGTATATACTAATCTGCAGTTTCCTGGGGTTTTTTTGAAGAAAAATGGACATGTCACTCACTTTTGCATTCTCAGGACTCTTGAAGTTATAGAAAACGTAATGCTTGCTTTGCCAGATTCAGTGTTGGTGATTATTATTTGTGAACTATGTTAACTTCTAAGCAAAATTTTTATGTGTATACACACACATATACGTTTGCATCATTGCTCTGTCTGCATTGCAGAATTCACCACAAGCAAGGCAAAAACTTGGCCTTCTTCATAAGCATGCAAACCTCATAGTGCAGAGCAGTTAATTTGTCTAATTCCCAGTGCAAGCCCTCTACACTTTTTTAAAGTCATGCTTCCCTATTTCATGGCTCCGTTACCTCCTGAAAATATACACAAGACAACCTTTAGTGATGTTGGGCTTGTTTATCGATACGTTATTTGGTAGGAACTCTCCCTGTCCAGAAGTTTGTAATATCATTTTCAGAAATTTGCTAACTGGTTTGTTACAAAGAGAAGCCGCCGAGTAACGGTGGAATGTTTTCCAGGTTATGCCTCCTCGTCCAGGATGCCTATGGCATGTTCAGTGAAGTGCAGTTGCAGTCCCTGAGTTCTGCAGATGACATTGAGCAGTATGGCAGGAGATGGGAAGGGAAGTTCTGCTGCTTAGCTGGGATGAAAATTCTGCAAAGAACTACAAGAGGAAGGTGAGAACGATTCCTGGGACAACGTACTGCGCGCTGTGGCAGGCAGAGGTGATCTGCCTTTTTATTTACTTCTGTGATCAATATTCTTTGGAACAACTGAATCTGACTTCGTTCAATTAAATGTCCTCGTTGACATTTTGGGGGCGTCCAATATACTTGAGCAAGCTGTACTCCAAAATGAGCATAAATAAGCTAACAGACAAATGCACACTTAGCAGAGAAGGGATAGAGAAGTGTTACCATATGTAAAATTCTGTAAAATGTGTTTTCTTCCTCTCAAGAAGACTCAAAGACTTAAAAACATTAATTTTGTTTCCCTTGTATTGCAGAACTCTTTACTGCAGTGTGTTTTGCTACAATAATGCCCAGTATGGGTTGAAGTTTCAAGCACAGCCTCCCTTAGTATATGAGAGCTTAATTCAGTTAAGTCGATATGATTTTGGAAGCACAGTTTGTTTCTTTAAAAAAAAAAAAAAAAAGTTGTAAATTCTTATTTTGGAAGAAGAATGTCCACAGGTTTATACAAAAATCCCCCCAGATATATGACAAATTGACTTATGGTACCTCTCAGATTTTGCTTATTCTGAGAGTTCTATTACATTCTTTGAATGAAATAAAATACCTTTAATCACAAAAAAAAAAATGGCCAACACACAGAGATCTATTATCTTACAGAGTATCTTTCTAAGGAAATTGATACAGTTTTCACATGGTGACCTATAATAAGTAGATTGGTTCTGTTCTCAGCATAATTTGGTTGTGCAAGCATCCAATGTAGATAATAAGCCTTTGCTAATAGAATGACTGTGATATTTCTGCTGACACTTTTTTTTTCCCCTGTTGAAAAATGCTGTTTCATCAAAACCAGAATGTTTCATGGAAACATTATCTATTTTGGAGACAATTTTGCTGGGAAGATTTTTTCAGGTCCAGAGGGACTGAATATTCTCTCTCTCATTCTTATTTCATGAAACTTTCAGAAAGTCTCATTTTTGTTTCATATTGGAACAAAAACAAATTTCAAAGCCTTGAAATGTTTAGCAAAATGGAATTGTTGTTTTCCAGCCAGCCCTATTCAGTATGCTTTTCTTTTTATGTACTTGCAGTGTTAATTTTCAGATCCTTTGGATTTCAAACCTACTTGCATTTTTATGGATCTTTAATAACAAACACGTCTTCTTATTTAATTATTTTGTTGGCTTTTTTATTTTTTTTTTTCAAGTTACATTTTTTCCAAACAAATTAAATAATGGCTTTGGAATTCTGGGTACAAATAAAGTTTTACAACTGGCTGCTGGTGTTTCCAGTACTCTGCCTAGCTAATAAGAGACAGACATTTTCTAATGTAAATTGTGTTTCAAAGCAGCAGTAACTTCTGGCTATTCTGAGGACGATTAGAAGACACACTGCAGAATATGCTGGTGGCTCAGCTGGAGCTGTGCTGGTGGTAAACCCTGCTAGGAAACATTAAAAGAAAAAGGCTAGTGTAGCTTCAGGGACAGTGCAGTGGTTAAAACGTGATTTCGTTGTACAAGATGGGTGGGTGGGTGAATTGTTCAGGGATTTAGTTTTTTCTTAATTGTTTTAGCTGAAGTTCTGCTTTATAGCTTGTTATTACAAGTGCTGGGACACGTTTTGTGTCATTCTAGGTGTGATGGAAACCACAGTAAAGCCATAGCTGAAATGAATATAAGGGAGTACTTATTCACACAGAGCATAATTGGACTGTAGAGCTCATTGCCACTGGATAAGTGGGTTTCCAGAGCCAGTGGTATATCCAAGCACATGATGGGATATGCCTGTGAGTGCCCAACCTTGGCTTGCAGCACATGAGTGAATAAGAACTATGTGGTCTGCCCCGCAAGAAAGACCGCTGCCTTTTTTTTTGAGAATGCCAATTACTTGTTGGAAGGAGATGGCTTTTAAACTGTTTGTTTCCTGGAGCCTGACAGTGGCTTTTAAAATGGATAAAAGGGAAGAAAATGTAGGAAATACAAGGGAAAAGCCATGGCTTTTTGTGTGTGTGTGTGCCTTTGAAGCACATGATCTAGAGAAAGGCAGGAATAGCTAATAAGATCCCATATGGGCATGTTGTCCCACAGTCCCATGGGTAGTAATCTCTCTTATAGACACAGAGTGCTTCCTCAGTCCCTCTGGGAGACAGGGAAGATGTGTCATTTAACAGACACATAGGTTCTTGAGATTTTTTGATCAAGGTACCACTGTTATTTTTCAAAAAAATTTTTCCATCCTCATCATCAAGTATTTAATTTAAAGTACTATTTAACATTATTCCAGTTTTTAAGTCACTGTTTTAAGCTGAAGTTGCATTTCAAGAACTTAAAACATTTTAGGCTTTTCACCTGGATGTAAACCCGACTCGATCGTTGAAATGGACCTGTACTGTAAGATGTGCTGAAGAAACTAAACCCATTTCTTCTTCCAATAAGAAAACATTTGTGATCCAAAATTAAAATGTGATAAGGACTTGTACAGCTGTCCTGTCTTGACCAAGATCAACCCTGTGAAAAGTTAGTCACAATAATCTTACGTTGAAAGAAACACTGTTAATGTTGAATATTGGTTTTGACTACCCATATGCTTTAACAAGTACTAGGGTCTCATAGTAGGTCATTTGAAAGTTTTTTATTGATTTAGGTGGTTTTCAGAACAAGTCCCATGCCCCATGTAAAACATACTCCCCCAGACCATCCCTACAGGAAATCTTTCCCTTTGTAGTCCAGTAGAGGAAGCGACGTTTCCCTTTGCAGTTCAGTTTCTGGCAATCCTGTAAAATAGATGGACATGGCCGAGTCACAGCAAAGTTGCCATGACTTGTTCAGTGTCTGATTTCCAGCAGTTCTTCTAGTCTGTTCATGAGGCTGTTGAATAAGGTAGGAACTGGCATTGCAGCAGCTGAGTTAACAGCACGTATGCGGTTCAGCATCTCTTTCTTGACACCTTTTCTCTTCACCCTCTCGTTCATACTGGTTTCCCAGCCTTCCCTTACAGCTGTTCCCTCAACTGCATGCTCAGTAGCAGCAAAAAAGAAGGATATTCTTGTTTAAAGAGAGAAGACTGAAACATGTTCATTGATCTGCTGCTGGTGGTGTTGGCTCCTCAGAGGAGCTCACTCTGTCCTTCCACTACCTCATCTGTCAATCTTAGAAATTCATCCCCTTGAGAAAGAGGAAGGGGGATTTTGACAGTGTACTGCTAGAGGCAGGAATTTTGGTTAAGAATCTGCAGTTAGTGCAACTAACATGTAACCCCCCCTATTTTAACAGTTCCCAGGCATGTTTCAGGTATGTCCAGTATAGCTGGTAACTAAATGGATGCAATTAGATGTAGCACTCACTAAAATGCCTCAGGAGTAAATAATCTATACCTTGTCATAGGCCACTACTTCCTATCAGAAGTTAATTTCAATGAACTGAGATAAACTGTAGGGTTAGAGATCTGTCTTTAGCAATAAAAATATTAATTTTATGGTTTTAGCCCTGACTGGAATTCTACACAGAACAATAATTTGCATTTGGACTATTTGTGTCTTTCCACCTCATTTGCCAAGTTGTTTTACTGCTGAGTGTAGCAGACATATGTGCTTCTTCTCTTTATGCTTTCTTATCAGGTAGAAATATGAAGAGTTTTTATTCAGCAGAATAGAAAGATGACACCAATTTAAGAATGGAGGGGTGTAGAAGAAATGCTTTAATTCAATATATAATGAACACAGGGTGTCAGTACAAATTTTGTCCCTGAATTGAAAAAAATGCTTAACAAGTTTCAAAAGATGCAACTGTTGAATGGCAGGTTCTAAAATCCACACTTCTGTTGGATAGGGTTAAAACACTTTGAAGAATGCATCAGCTCATAAACTTTGGTACTTGACCCAGCCTTTAATTCACGGCAGGTTGTCCTATCTGTTCCATTTTGCTCCAGAGTTAAGTAGACTCTAAACATTGAGTTCATCAGCCCGTGTTTTGTTTCAGTGACTTCTGCATTTTCAAATAAATTTGGCTTCTGTTGTTTGTCAGTTTAAACTTCCAAATGTTAGGCACTGAAGTCTGAAATCTCCCTGTATTTGTCTGTAGTGTTGGTGACAATTGTGCCTAAGGGTTTCCTTTTTCTATTTTTTTTTTTTCTTCTCTTTTAAGTCCCATACTTCTCTGGCCTCTATCTCTCTCCTTTTTCTGCTACTCTTCACCAAGAACTTTCTCTTCTTTTTGCCCTACACTCAGAAGAGAGGGCCACCAGCAACTGCTATAGAAGAAAGTGTTTCAGCTGCTTGACGTTGACAGGAAATGCAATAGTAAGAACTCTCCACAGAGTAAGGAAGTCATAACTTCCTTCCTTTTGGTTTTCCCTCCTCCAAAAAGACTGCCATCTAAAAGAACCGCCCACATCTCTAAGGTTTTGAGGTCCTGAAACACTTCAGGTTAAAGTGTTTAAAAGTTGAGTTCCATTTAAAGCATAATTTCAGTAATCACACTGAAGTTTTGAATATTTGCATTACTCTTTTATTATTTTTGATGACTGCTTATGCATCAGAAATTAACTTATTTTCCTGGATTTTCTTCTCTTTAACAAGCACGGACTGCTGCTTGTATCTTCAGTGCTTCTGTCATGAATTTCTTCAGTAACCAGCACTGGAGAATAACATAGTCATATCCATGTTGAATCAAAAGTGCTTCTATACTATAATTTCAGTGTTTGAATGTAGTATGTGTAGTTTCTAATGCACTGTAGAAAATTGAGCTGTTAGAGTATGTAAATAAGCTGTTCAACAAAATAATTTCACATGCCTAAACAAAACCTACAGATAAAAAGAGCAGCCCTTCCCCCCTGTTTGTATTTTGACTGAGATGCTGGTTTAGTAGGCTCAGATTTTTGCTTTATGATATTGTTGCTCTTATTGCTCAAGTCTGAGAAGATATGGTGTTACATAGCTTGTGCTCTGCAAGGTCCAGAGAGGTCTCTTAAAGGGAGAACTAGCCTATCAGCTTTGTATTTGGATTGCTTGTCTTTTGACAGCTGAAGCTTGTGCAGTCTAGCTGATTATTACTGAACTTCTTTTTAGTTTTGAGCAAGGAGATGTTACACGGAGGGATGGGAATTGCTTTATTTTTGAGTTCTTAGTAATTGAGACTGATAATGCCAAAATAAAACTGTTTTCTTTTAGAATAAAATTGGGAGAGTAGGAAAAGGAGAAGTGCTAAGTCTTAAGTCTCCAGAGCAAAGCTGTGGAAGACATTGGAGGAGAGTCCTGGCAGCTTTCTTCCTGTCTTTCTTTTTTTCCTAGTTATGGGCATTGTTTTCCTTCTACTGTCTTTGATATTGCTGATACTTTCTCCCTGTAGTAATTTTCCCCTGAATCTATGATCATTAAGATTGAAAAATCCCCCAAGTTATAAGCTGTAGAATGGAATCAGGAATGTCACACACAAAGATTTGGTACTTCATGCTTGTGAGAGAAATGAACAAAATCTTCTCATTAAGTTATGAAATAAGTTATCAGATCAGAGTCGGTGAAACAGTTTTGAAAAATCAAAATTTGAAGTTGTTTGGTTTTTGTAGCATAGGACGTGGTATGAAACGAATTAAGTTTCCACAGGATCAGAGTAGATGTGCTGATACTGTAGATACTGGCTTATCACTTTACTGTGTGTCTAATTAGAACAGCTTTTCCTCTTTATTTGTATGTTTTAATGAAAAATCACAGAGTAAACTTATATATGCATGTGTGCATGAATGAATATATGCCACCTGACTTTGCAGTGAAGGGCAAAACAAGCCAGGAAGGTTAGAAGCAGGAAGGTGGCTTCTGTCTCTTGTTGAGCTGTGAAACTGAGAAGGAAGGTGCTTACGTGAGCAGATGAAAGCAGCTGCCTCTGCACAGGGCAGCAGTCATCATCCGTGGCGAGTATTGTGGGGAAGGAAAAATAAATGCTATTTTATTAATATCACACTCTATCTTCCAGTAATTTTTCTGTGGAGTAGTTTGAGATGATTTGTTAAATATGTCAGAATTAATTTTTGTGCTTGCATGTATGTTTTGCATTTTCTCAGCCATGTATTTAGCCTGTTTAACAGTATTAAATCTTTTAAATTCTCTGACTGCTGCCTGGGTGCACAGCAGGCAGTTTGTATTTATGGATACAGAGAAAAGATCTCCCAGAGTTCAGCAAGGAAAGTTTTGAGTTTTAAGTTTTAAAGTGTTAAGATGCCTTTTGAGCACATTGGATAAGAAAAATAATTAAGGACACAAAAAAGAATTATTTTGCCCATACCATAACACTGCATTGGTGTTACCAGTGGTCTTACTGTGTTGGTGGTAAATGATGGCTATCTACATGTTTAGTATGGGACAAAAAGTTTGTTACCAATCATAGATATCAGTCTGGCATGGAAAGTAGGGTGTTGAGTCTGTCAGAATATGATAGGTGATTTCTGTCCTTCTCCTGGTATGGATTTAGTCTTTTTTTCTTTTTCTTTTTCTTTTTCTCTTTCTTTTTCTTTTTCTTTTTCTTTTTCTTTTTCTTTTTCTTTTTCTTTTTCTTTTTCTTTTTCTTTTTCTTTTTCTTTTTTCAAATAAAAGTTACAGAATATTAGAGTCCTTGTCTCTGAAGTAAAAAAAAAGTTATCCAAAATACTTTGCTATTTTTTTTTTTAATTTGAGCCTCTTTCTTCTCACTTCTTATTCTACTTTTCCTTTTTAAGAAGTGTGTCCTTTTGTAATCAAAATAATTTTAGGGGGTTTTGTTTGTTGGTTTTAACATGAGTAGTAATTGACTCGCAGTGCAAATTGTAAAGTTTTTGGTTTGTCTTCTGTATCCAGAGAGGCTCTTTGTGCACATGGGAGCTAACCATGTCCCCTCACTGTAGCACAGAGCCAGTCGTTCATCTCCTGTCCTGGCTCTATAGCTGAAGAAGGATACACATGCTGGATGAAATACACCCATTGTTCAACTCAGACTGAAGTGGGATTTGAGTGTTTCTTGGCCAATAAAGAGAATGAATTTTATTCTTTCTGTGAGGGTAGTGATTTTCTACAGAGGAAGACACAATGTTTTGCCATTTCTCCACTGTCGCTGCCACCACCTCATTCCCCCTTCTGCCAAGCTGAAGTCTGTAAGTTAACTTTACTGGAGGCATATAAATGGGTGGAGCAAGAGAGGAGCTCCTCACCAGGGACACTGACTGGTACGGTGACAGATCCAGGAGAGAACATCCCCTTTAGTTGACAAGATCCTGGCAGGATGTGATTTAGAACTTGCAAATCCTTCAGGTGGCAAATGTCCCTGCCCTTTGCCTGACTGGTGTCAAAGAAAAGGATGGGGCCAAGCTGTTCAGGAGACACTCTCTACACTGCTCCTCCACCTGTTTGTAAACAAACACAGTCATTTGCTAATAATTAAGTGCTCCCAGTTCAAGCAGGAGATGACCTTCTCCAAAAGGACATGAGCAATAGAAGAAAATGTAACACATCTTAGATATTCCAATATGGAGTAGCAAGCTGGAAAAGAACTAAAGAAGAAGGGACAACTTTATGTCCCATGTGCAAACTTTAAAGTAGAGCTGAGGAATCAGTGCAAGGTCTGTGTGGAGATGTGGCTGTATCTGCACTGCAACAACATAGCTTAGTTGCTCTAAATTGATAAGTATGTGACCTCTGTACATGCACAAGCACAAGAGTCTGTGGCATGTTCATACCCATGCTCTGCCCTTGCCCTCGTGCTGCATGTCGCGCGAGGAAGGTCACTTGTGTAACTGCCTGAGTTGTGCAGGAGACTGTGCCCTGTTTGTAACTCTCCTTTTGCCTGTCCCGCTTAGCAAGAGCTGCTTGTTCCTCTGGGCATTGGCCCTCCTGCGACTGTGGAGAGGACATCATTCTGTACCATGCAAGAGAGAAAAGCTCTCCCCAGTCGAGGGTTCCAGAAGTGGTCAGTTTGCTGTAAAGTCTCTTTAATACCTAAGAAGCGTGGCTTTGTATGTTGTAATGTTCTCACTTAAAAAAAAAGCATGAAACAAAAACCCCACCATTCTGAATTCAGCCTTCTCTTTCTACAGACTCAGCAGGGATGTCATGTAAGTCAGAAAGTTCATTTTTGTAAAAGAGCAGCACTTTTGTGTTTCTGGTCTGTTCATCAGTGTGGAGAATGCGACTCCAGGTAGCAACATCCTCTTTTTAATCTGCCAGCTTGTTACCTGAATCATGAACTACAAGCTTTATTCCACTCTGAGATTTACATCCATAAAACTTCTTACAGTGCTGGTCCAAAGGCATCACTATTAACACCGAATCATAGATGATAACTGACACTTTATGAAAAAACATGGGAAGAAGTTCATTGCCTATAGCCACCCAAAGTCCAAGTGCTTAAGGATCCAGAGAACAACTAGGGAAATACAGAAATAAATGTTCTTAAGCAGAAGTGCACTAAAAGCAGAACTTTAAAAGGAAAGTTTCCATGACCTTTTGAAGAGAAGCAGCATATTGCAACGTGCTTCAGCCCTGTGCCAGAGTATGCCATTTCCTTCTAAACGGTTGATTTTGAAAGCTAATACCACTTTTAGCAAGTTTTGGGCTTCATTTTTTTAGAGCTGTTTCAGAAATAGTGGCTTTCTTAGTTGGAGGAACAGACAACTTGTTCTTGGAGGCAGTGTGGGGTTAAAATCCAGATCTCTGTGCTTCAGCTACACAGAACAGAGAACTAGGACAAGATAACTGGGAGCTTTAACTCAAAAATGCATGCCTCTTCAAGTTGGTTATCTGTAGCTATTTCCCCTCCCTCAGCTGTTTTCTTGGCCTCTCCTGCAGAAGTTCCTGCCTGTCCAACAAGGATGCCCTCTCAACTGACGAGGCAGCCCCTGAACTGCTGCAGATTACAGCTTTCCTTGCTAAAGCTAAAGAGTCTGCAGCGTTTTACCTTAATATGATGGGCTGCTAATTGTGTTTGTTTCTAAATTAAAAGTGGAAAAAAAGTTGCAAAATAAATAAATACAAATCACAACTAAATGAGCAGCTGTGTAGGAAGGAGACTGATCTCTGCCCATGTAAAGATAACAAAAGCTCGCCTGTTTCTCTCTCTCTGGTAAGTGCTGAATTTCCCAAAGGCGGTTACAACCAGCTGTTAGGGAAAAGCAAGTAATGAAAATGTTAGGAGCAAAACTTTTATCTATTTAAAATTAAAAATTTAAAAATTAAAAAGAAAAGAAAAGGAGAAAAGGGCAAGGAAAGGAAATGCTGTCCTGGTATCTGTGTCCTTCCCAAGCTAGCTTTCCCCCTTTCCCGTGAACTTTGCCATGTAGCAGACTGTTCATGGCAAAGGATTAAATGCAACTTGCTTGTCACTGGATGGGATACATCCCTTCCATGCCTCTCCACTCTGCAGCAGAAATGATGGAGATTTAATTAGACCAAATCAAAACCAGCTTCCAGAAAACAAATATGATGTAAAATTGTTTTCATAATCATGCAATGGTTTAAATTATATTTCATAATGAATCTTTTTAATGTAATATATAATGCTGGAAAACATTTTAAACCTGATTTTATTGGTCTTTTTGAAGGGCATCAGGACTTTTTAGTCTGATAGACAGTCTGTGGCCGCCAGTAGTGCCTGTAAAAGTTCCTGGACAAAGTCAAGACTCTGAAATGGTAAGTCTTGTTATTATGGAAATGAATTTTTCACTCTCAACTACTATTTTTGGTGGTGGTGCAATGTTGTTTACTTTGGGAATCACATATTCTCTCTCTCTTTAGCTACTGAGTTTTGTTTTACTGGTTCTGGCAGTCTCCTAGGCTAACCTGAAGCCCTCTAGATCAGCAGCATCTTTCCAAAATGATGTCATTAACCCCTTAATAATCTTCTAGGGCTCGACTAGAAGGATGTCCAGACAAATTACTCCTCTCCTCTTCTTGCAGGAGGAAAGAGATATTAGACAGCAAGGAGCCAGCTGAGAAATCTATATATACGGGTATTAACTCATTTGTTTCAAGCACTTTCCAGCCTTTACATTCAAAGGCACTTTTCTGTTCTGTGAAGACAGACTGACTGCTGGAATCTGGTCTCCTACTAGTTAGGATGACTTGGACTGATACTCATTCCACAGAGGATCATTCTGGTACTGCAGGTTTTTGGCTGAGTGGAGTTTTTTTAAGTTGAGATACATTTTTCTTGATACACACAGTATAGTTTTATGCACAGCTTTATGGGACCAGTTTTATACATAGGTACATAAATAACATTGCCAGAACATTGATGATGTTATTGGGAATATATCTGTGCAACTGATTTCTCTTGAGCCATATTTACATTCAAATACCTTCTTTAATACTATCAGAGGCAAACAGAATTTGGGTATTAACTTATTTTGGTGTTTATTTTCCTCACACAGGTTGGTTTTTTAAGGGGTGGGCAACTGTCTTTAATAGATTCTTATTTATTTTATTAAATTTAATACTTTATTAAGAACAAGCCACTAGAATAATATTTTGCCATATCCTCAATAAAAGATATTTCTTCCCATTGTCTTTTTTTCTGAGAAGCCTGTCTAGCTTGGCATCTCTTTAAGTGGTGATTGATAAAGTTGTTACGTCATGGTACTTTTTAAGGGGTAAAGAAAAATCTGGCATAACACAAACAGAGCAGTTCTTGTAGCTGTTGCGTTCCTGTTCTTCATTATCTCCTTGTGCTGTCCTGGATTTAATTTGGCAGCTTTAAAAGTTTGGCAGCTGTTTACTATCACAAAAACCCACCCACATGCAAAAGTCCCCAAATCTCAGAAAAGTTACAGTTATTAAAAAAAAAAAAATAAAATTTCAGGACATTTCTAGCATGCAATAAAAAAGTGCAAAAGCAACAAGCACCTTGAAATAGTTGCAGTGTTTGCCAAGCGTCCCAAATCATGAGGTGCTTTTGTGATGAGTATCCATGTCAGATTATGGAAAGAATGATACACACAGGCTGATTTCACTTATTACTTGTGAATTTCGGTTTATTAACTCAACCTCTACTTCAGAGAGTTGTTATTAACCATGTGATCTTGTTTCTCCATCCCTCTTAAAATGTAAATTGTGTGGTTTGTTTTGGCTGTTCTTGTAAGACTCAACTGGCCAAATTAAAGTGCCTTTTTTAAGGTCGCATTTCTTTTCTTACTTTCTTAATAGACGACAGCTAATCTTCCTCCTCCCAGCTTCTGTTACATCCTGACTGTTCAGTCTGGTGAAATACACGTGGAAGTGGATGAGGAAGAACAGATTTCTAATTTGTACCAGCCACCAGCTGTTCATGGTCTAAAGGATATTCTTCAGGTAATCTGCTTTACAAGTCAGATAACAAATACTTTGTACGACCGGATTTCTGGTATCACGTCTGTCTCATTCCCTGTTTCTGTCCTGTTTTCAGATCGAAGGTTGTAATGAACGTTGTAGCTTTTGGGCACAAGTGCTGTACGTAAGGCTGCAGGTAATCTTTTCACTTTGCAGTTAATTCAGCATAAAGTCTCATAATGTTTATGTGAAGAAGCCAGCATTTATCTTTTTTAGGGGAAAACCCAAAAACCTTCCTGGATTATCTTCAAGAGCTGTATGAGCAGAATTATCACCAGGTCTAAAATGCTTATGAGCGGGTAAAATGAACTGCACCTCCACTTTCTATACCATCCAGTCTAGCAAGTGAATTATTTCCTAATAAATTGCTATTTAACCAGTGAAATTATTGCACCCTGGTAAAGGAGCTTGCAGGAAGTTGCTTGAGACTTGATTTATAGCTAAATGCTATCCTTAGATACGTACCAAAAAGTTCCCAGTCAGCTGAGTGTCTGGGGATAGAATTTAACAGATGATGGTTATATAAAAATACAGTTTTTCTCTTTGCATGCAAGTGTGTAGACTAATTTTGTTGATTTCAATAGAAGCCCCTCAGGCAAATTTGGCTTTTATGGTGTAGTTAGTAGAAAGGAAGAACTCTTAGGTAAATACACATGCCATCCATGCTATGTTGGGAAGCTTATAATTCTGTTTTATTTATTTGTTTCTGAATTACGCTATAATTTTCTTTTAAAATGTTGCTAACACTCTTAGTAGTTAAAGGAATTTTTTGTTGCTGATTTTTTTCTTTTTTTCCTGGCGACTGGATCCTCAGTACAGCCAGCACTGAATTCTGGTGGAGAATAATTAGCAATTGTCCATCAGCTCCACAAGAAACAAAGTGTGAATCAAAGCATATGAACCAAAGACAAAGAAATTCCAGAACAACCAGCAAAATAGCTGGAGATGCTTCCCACCAGTGTGAGACATAAATTTAATTTAGGTCTTGCCCTTTTGCTTCAAAAGCCAGTGAGTTATGATTTAATTTTTGGGCAGGGAGTACATTTAACTCCTGAGATGAGGCATCCCTTGTGTTTTTTCCATGCTAAGTGGGAATTTAACAGAGCATTTGCAAATGTGAAATTAGGACTAGCTTGATGGGATCTTCAGGGTGCTAACAGAAAGATGGACACATACATATGTAAACCTCTCTTTCCAAGAAACCTGTTCCATTAAACAATAAAATAAAATTACAGACTAGTGGCATACAAGCCAAACAACTCTGTATTCAGTAATGTCTACATATGAGAAGCTGTGGGTCATCAGTAGTCTTTTGTAGAGGAACTTCATCATTCAATTAGAGAAAGGATGAAGCATGCAGGAACAGACGTGGTTTTGAAGAATGGAAGCTTGTCCAGGCAGAAAGAAAAGGTCCATGATTCCTCTGTGCTACTAGGAGGTTTACTAGCTGGTTTTTTAGTGATTATTCACTCACTGAACTGTAAGCAATACATTTTCATAAATCAACAATATGAGTGCTCATAAGTTTTTTAAAAGTAATGTTGGAAAAGCAATAGAAATTCTTCTTCTTCTGCATATAACGACTCCAGGAATGTGAAGATATTTACCTGCTGTTAGTGTATTGTTTGCCTAATCCTCCCAGGAAAAAGGTCACAACGAGCGGCTTGTTTTCTGCAGTTGCCTTTGTCAAGAGGACATACCCTCGTGCAAATTCACCAGGTCATAATAAGTGAGGAAGGGATTTGGTTTATTTTGCAGATTTGTTATTATTGGATAATCTGCAACATGAGCTAACTGAAATATACTTAAAAAAAGTATTTATGTAGGTACAGTATTCTGAGATACTTCACTAGTGTGAAGGGGGAATGGAAATAAGCTTCTATTACAGCTCAGAATCAGTACTGTGCTACAGCAGGAATATGAGGAAATATATTCCATCTGTGGTTAAGGAGCTGTCCTTCCTTATAACTCAATCCTGCTGCTATTTGTCTGTTGTGTCCTCTCTGTTCAGAACAAATTGTCACACATAGCAAGAGGATGATTTTACACTAACTGTGATTTTTGCTTGTTGTTATTATTATTTACTTTTTGGATGATTCTTCCAAAAGCCAGCTTTTAATGCAGTAGTAATTCTCATGGGACAGCTGTAAAAGGCTCTCTTTGAAGCTGTCCTAATGCTGTCTGCATGGAAGAGGTACTCAAATGTGTGTAGTTACTAGGCAAGGAAACAACGTCACTGCAATAGGCAGCATCTATTGTATTAACCGTAATATCTGCGTTAGGAATTTTCTCAGTCATCATTTACAATTACTTATGTAATTACTTATTACATCATTTACATTTACCTTATGCTAGAGGAAAACAAAATACTTACGTGGTATGTGTCTCTCCAATTATTGTAGTATATAAATTTCAATTAAATATTTTAAGTGTGAATTTTTAATTGGCAGCCTAATTAAAAGCAGTAACAAAAGCTTTTTAAAATTAAGTGATTTCATCTTAGTTAAATATTTTAAAACTGTAGAATCTTAATATTTACAAGTTACTTGGACTGGTAAATATATAATATGCTTTATTATTAAAGCCTTTTTTTTCTAAAGCATGGGAAAAATCACATACACACATAGATATTATAAAAGCTTTAGTATAAACAAAAGAAGAAGGGCACAAATCTTCAAATTGTAACCCATCTGATCTTGTTAGAGACCCTGGAATAAGCACTGATGTGGATGTAGTGTCTCTCTAGTCTCTCTCGTTCATCATCCCACTGTGAAATGATTAAAAAAGCCACTACTGATTTTGTGATAATTATTTTCAGATATAAAGGCTGAGATGGAATGTAGGTATTTTGTTTGTGACATCAGTAGCTGTGATATACCTTAATTTAGTCACACCATAGTATTTTTATACCTGTCTTAGGCATAAAACTTCCATTGCCATTGCAGATTCCTATGACTCTTACTTAGGAGTTACCTATTTTCCTATTTCTATGCATCACTCAAGTATTTAGAGATGTTTGTTCAACAGAAAGAAAAACCTCCAGCTTTGTAACTCGCAGTAGCTATTAGCCAAGGCCTGGTGCTCTTGAGAATCAGATAACAGTACATGGAAAAGTTGCTCACACAGGAATAATATTGGTAGTAGTGTTAGCTTAGCTTTTTTTTTTTTTAAGGCAAAAATTATGTAAGTCTTTGTTCATAAAAACATCTTATTAACTTCATATGTATATCTCATATGTATGATATAAATATGTAGTATATATAGCATATAATATTTTGAAAATAAAATATATTTTCAAATCCCTAGTACAGCCCAAGTGAGTTCTGATAAAGCATATTACTTGATAAAGGTAAAGCCAAGATTCCACTGGGTCAACCTCAGAAAGTTAATTTGAGATAGAGATGCTTGTATCTGCAGTAAGGAATAATGAAAAATTCCAATAAGGCTTTGGTTTCTTATCCTGTATGAGCCCTGACTGTAATAATTTATGTCAATTTTATTAGCTATTTAAATACTTAATATAATACTAAATAATATTTAATATTATTTTAGTCTTTCCTTCTATTAAAAAACAACAATTGCATTCCAATTTTTTTTTTATTATTATTTTTTTTTAAAATCATAGCCAAAACACAGTGTTCCTATAAATCAAAGAGAGGTATGGTTGTTTGTGACTGACTCCTCATTGCAAAACGGGGTTCACGTCACTCCAAAAGTGGTTGCTGTGTCAGTCACTGCATCGTGTGTTCTCGGTACGGAAATCACAGAAGCCCTCGGTGTTGCCTCGCGACTCGTCTTCTTCAAGGATGTGCTGTGGGGAAATGGTAAGCTTTACGTGTGAGTTTGAGGCATTTGGAATCAAAATGAAATATTATCCTAGTCTCTGACACTGCAATATGTGACCTTCAGAGACTTTCATTCTCAGACGAGGATGAGACATTGCAAGTTTGGGAAGAAATTTGAAAGGGGTTGTAAATAGAGCTTTCCTATAAGGTTTCGTTTGTTTTATTTTTGGCTTGATCTCCAAAGTAAAGGAGAAATTTGGTGATCTTGCTGTATGTTCACCAGTATTTCTGTCAGTCTTCCCTGATGGCTGTTGAATTTTAATGACCAGTGTCAATCAAATTTGCTAGCTGATAGAAGACTGAAAGACTTGCAGGTGGTCTAGATGATCACTGTAGGTACCTTCCAACTGAAATTATCTATTCTGTTAAGAAACTTGGTTTCATTTGTTCTCGTATTGTTCCAGAAACTTTTTTTTAATTGAATTTTCTACCTCTGAAGGGAGTCAGAGGGCGAATCTAGAGACTTGTGTGTCCCTGGACACAGAACTTCTATCATTCTTCTATATCACTTAGCTGTGAGTCTTCACCACCATACTGATCATGTAAGGATGGTAGTTAACCTTACATTCATTTTTGGTCGCTCTTTTTGAGGTTCAGGCATGGTTCTATATGGTGCCTGGATCTCTTGCCTTCAGTCATCTCCAGAAATGTAAGTGGACCGGGAGCACCAACCTGTGTAGATGGCTGTGTGTCTGGAAGCAAAAATCTCTGCTTTGGAGAACAAAACATTGAGTGCACCTACTCTTTGCAATCTTTGAAACAAAGTAAGACCACCCCAAGCTTATTACCAGGGAATAGGCAGTAACGTGTTTACAGGGACTGTGGTGTGATGCAGTCAAGAGTGGAATTGGATTCTTTTCTGCCATATTTGAATTTTTAAAACATCTTTTTTTTCCTCCCGAGTTACAAAATGTAACGAGAACGTGATGCGTGGATTGCCGAAAGCAAAATATTTTGTCATTGAGAAAACCTGATGGAGTCTATCCATCTGTTTAGTAGCTGGCAGAGATCGTTGTCTTTATTGGCCATGACAATTAACATGGTCACCTTTTTCCTTGTTACTGTACTGAGTTGAGATGTCTTTGTTGGCAGGTAGGATTATTTGTGTTGAACGTACTGTTCTCCTATTACAAAAGCCTCTTTTGTACTCGGCTGCCGGTGCTGACCTCAGTGAGCTGACTGGCCCTGTCAGACTCGATGAGCTGGATTCTACAACACAGGCCAACTCCATTTGTGCTCTAAGAGGTTTGTACGGCCTTTCCTGAAATGAATGCGGTTAATTACTTGTGCTCGCTTTAATCTTTCAGGTCTTCGTATTGATTTCTTGCACAAACAGCACGGAGGGATAAAAAAGCACAGTATTGCTGGGGGTCATGAGGATATTTAAGCTTTTGTACTTCTCTGTGGGCTCTGTTTGCCTTTTGCTGGCCAAGCTCTGCTCCCACTCACTCATACCCCAGAATAAATGTTTGATGCACAGTCTGTTTTATTATATTTCTCCCTTCACCGTCGTCTTGCAGGAGCCTTCTGTTCACACCAGCCTTATTGATGTTGGCAACAGTAAGGTATACTAATACTTTTTAGGCAGATGGATAAGATACGTTAGCCAGATCCTGAATGGTAGGGGTTAGTGTCTGATTTCCCTGGAGCTTTGCTGCAATGGGGCAATTTAATATTTCACCATAGTCATCTAGCGTAAATTGGCCAATATTTGCTCACCATCCACTTTGGATCATTGCTTTGTCTAATATTTCAGTGCTACCACTAACCATGCAGAAACATTTCTTACAATGTATTTTCTGACGTTCCTAATCATGCAGAAACATTTCCTACTGTGTATTTTCTGTTGCTTTGTCCAGCCAGCTTCTTAACCCCTCAGTTGTAGAGTGCCTATAGGGAAAAGTCCTTAAAAGCCCAATAAATCTTGGCTTTTAAAGACAATTTCCATTCTTAATTTAACTCTTAGGATTCCAGTAGCCCTTGTAGAACATTCTTGATACTGTTTTACATTTAAACCTTCAAGTATTCACTGGAGCATTTCCAATGAGTTTTAAAGTAATAGCAACTAATGGTTACAAATGAATCCTTCCAGGTCAGTTTGAAACCACACAAAGCTGTTCTAAACTTGCCTTCTATGGCAGCACCGCAAGGTAGCAGTGCCTCTGTGATTAATATATGAGCACCTTGCAGTGACAAATCTTGAGCTCTAACGTTGCAGAGTGGAAAACAAGCACAACTAGAGGTGCTTCACTCAAAGCTTTGTTTGTTACGTACATCTCACGTCTATATCGTGAGTTACTTGAAAGATATTTCTGTCACGGGGGCTGAATTATTTTTTGGCTTTTTTTCCAAACCTCCCCAATAGTTATGCTGAGAATTTTCACTCGCCACTCTTAATTGTATAACTATGAGAAGTGCCTGTCTTCTTTTGTCTCACTGACAGTGTACGTAGCAGGATAAAGCAAACATTTCTCTGTCCTTTCTTTTTCCAGTAGAAAGAAAATACTCCTTTGTGACCTATTGTGTAAACAAGTACTTACTTTACACAGGAGTGTAAAGGGTGGTGTCACGCTTTCCCTTCTCTATATTACAGATGGAAGAATGACAAAAGGAGAAAATGATCCTACAGCCTTGTCTTGCTTAATCTGAAATTTGTCCAGGGTAGCTGTTACCAGTATGTTCCCGCACCTTGCTACCAACATAGAATATAAAGTATCTCTTTTATACTTATGGTAATGCTATATACAGGTGATAACTCTCACTTTCACATGTGACTAAAATTATTTGACAGTGTTTCAAATATATATCCAGTGGTTTTGAATGTGGTTAATTATTGCCTACATCTTTCTACTGAAGTGAAATGGCATTAACCGTCCCCCATTGGTGGGAGGATATGCACTGGATGGAGTAACCCATGGAGGAAAATCTATCATCTCAAAAATTCAATCACTGTCTCTGTCTTATAACTCAACAGAGTTGTTAATTAGGCTTTTGATGAGAAGCAGCATTCATTCCTTTTCACTGTGCCCTCTTTTCACTTCCTGTCACCATGGGCTTCCTCTCACCCAGCGCTCACAAAGGCTGCAAAGGCTTTACCCCTTCTCGAAGTAGTGCTCCTCCCTGCTCCTTTGCAGTCATGGCTGCTCTTCCTGGCTCCCAGAGATTCAGCTGGTTCAACTTGCCCTAGAAAAACTTCTTTTTAACCAGTGGAAAAGGCAGATGGTGACTCAAGTCGCCATCTATAGATACAGCAGTTGGTCACAGTGTCAGAGCTTCCAGGAGTGCTGGCACTGGGGAGGGGCACAGGCCATGCTGCCTGACAGATTTTAGGTAGGTTGGCCATTTTTGAGGGAGGTGTATAAATAGGATGTTAGGTTGGAAGGAATCTGTGAAGTTCCTCCTGTTCTAACTCCTGCTTAAAGCTGGGAGCTGAGCGGCCTGGTACAACCCTATAGCTGGCCCAGCTTTAAAAGGGCAGCGATGGAATCCAAGCAGATGTTTGTCAGAAATCCTTGCTTCAGAGAGGTCCCGTCAGAGCAGCTCTGGAATGGAGTGTGTTGCTCTTCAACAGATGAGTGAAAATCTGTGGTTGCTTTCTACTGGAAAGTTTATTCTTCTTTTAAAGCTGAGCCTGTGATTCTCACCTGTGAGCTCAAGGGTTAATAGATTTATTTTCTTATCACTCTGCATGGCAAAGTAATTTCTAACCTATTTTTGCCGTATAGTAGCAGTCAGGATGACTTAAATGTTGGCAGCTCATACTGCACGGAACTGTTTTTCCTCTCAACCACACTTATGAGCAAATTCTAGTTAGTCCATACCACATATGTTATGTGGGACTATTACTTGATTAATTATATTTGCCTAGTATATGACTCACCACCAGTAATTGAATTTTGACATTGGATATTTTCATACCCAACACCCATACTCAGGGGTGGGGTTTCTTCAGTTTCCCTCTTAACAGTGTGAACAAGATGGGGTCAATCAGCTTATGTAGGTTTCTCTTTATAATTGAACTTTTCCCCTTCCTGTCCATTAATCAGGGTAACTGGAAAAAAATAAAAAATTCCACATTCATTTTTTGAATGTTTCAACAAGAGTGTTGCTTTTAATCCTCACCCCTTCTTTACATTCCTCACCAGAGACCTGTTTTTCCAGGTGTTGTCCTATTGTCAGTCTCTTCTTCATGATGTCAGCCACAATCCAAAAAAACAGACTAGAGGTAAAAATTGAGTTTTACCTTTGTGCATTTCCGTTTAAAAGAAGGATCTTGGGAAAATATCCAGAAGGTTTGTGAATGTCAAGCAAAACCTAGACTCTTGGCAAAGTCGTGCAGCAGTTCAGCAGTTTAATCTTGTGAAGTCACTCTGTGTGCAGGACACACAAGACTGTCACTAGATTATAAGATCTGTTGCCACCTTCAGTTGTGTGTGTTCTGACTTCAGTAATCTCTGGTGGTTTTCTTGAGGGAACTCTGTGTTGTCATCCAAATAAACCTTTCCACTAGACATGATCTGGTCAGTATGATCCTCATTCATGTTCTTCACATTTTATTACTTGTGCCCTGGCATCCTGCAGCTGCAATATGACACACAACTGGAGGAGAGTTAAAAGGCTTATTAAAAACCAGATTGTGAAAAAAAGGGGGATTAGGTTTTGGTGTTTGTTTTTTTCTTTGTTTTTAATGATTTTTAATGAAAAAAGAACCATATTCCACAAGCTAACTGGTAGCTTTTCTTTTCCGTGAACAAGGGAAGCAAGCCCAAGTATCCAACCTTGTAGCAGCAAGTGCTGATGGCAACTCCCAGTTTACCACAAAATCTGAAGAATCAAAATTATTCCTTAACAGTCCAAGTGCTTAAATGAAGAATTGCTTATTCTGACAGTAAAATCCTTATTGTTTTGTTATATGCATAGAAATTGGTTCATATGTGTTGTATTTGAGAAGTACCCTTCCTGATCTCCAGACTTGCTGTCCTTTGAATTCTCACAGAATATCACAGTTTTGTTGTTTATATGTAGTTCCCTCCTTCCTGTCAGTCCTTGTCTCAGGAGAACCAGGAAAGCAAGGGATTTCCCTGTCTCACAGACCAGACAGTGTAAATGCTCCCTAGTCCCCCAGGGTTTCTTTTATTGAATATAGTATAAAACTGTGAGATTCTTGCTCAATAGGAGCTGGAAATTTTAGTATATACTTCTGTTGTACCAGCAGGGATTTATTTTAGTGTATTTTCATTCTTACAGGTGATCCAATTTGTATGCTTCATAATACTTAGAAGCATTTTCTCCATAAATAATGCTCATAATTTCAGCATATCATTACCATAACACATAATACCTATTGGCTTCTCATAAAACTCTGAATATACTTTGTCTTGCCAAAACTAGCAAGGCCCTTTGTATTAGTCCAAAGTATCTTTGGCATTCCCTTCTTAGGCACGCACTTAAATCTGATGGCCAGATCCAATCTCTGTTAGATCAGTATAAATGAAGAATAACTCCATTGTTAATGGAATTTAACCTGCATTGTTGTTTTTGAAAGGGATTGAGTCTTCTTATTGGTTTGTGTTTCCTAAATATGTGTATCAAGTTATCTGACCTGATGATTTTTTATGGCTATTAACTGCCAAGGCAACATCAGAGAATCAGAAAGAAAACAAACAAAAACAAATTGGAAAAACAATAAAACCCAAACCAGAACTGAACTGAGTCTGTTCGGAAGGTTAATTAACAATTATCTGCTTTCAGGTATTTTTGGAAGGTAGCGGACTTTGCCACACTGTCATCCCTTGTTGGATGTTCAAAGGAGAAAGGGAGTGAGATTGTTGGAAGAGGTGATGCTTACTCTGACCAGTCTTATGCTGAGGGTCAGAAAGGATCAAACCTGCTGTGAAGGCAGCAGTGTCTGTTTGCTAGCCTGCCGTTAGCTTTTTGTAAGAGTGTCATCTGCTGCAGGTACTGTCGTCGGAGTTAACGAGAGCACCGCTTTCTCCTGGCCTACATGTGACAAATGTGGCAATGGAAAGTTGGAACTGTGTCCCCAGGACAGGTGAGAGTCAGCATGCTCCAGAGCACTCCAGGTGTTTTGCAGATGTAGCCACAACAGCAGTAGGTGATGCAATGATTCCTGCAGGCACAGGCTGCACTTTGTTCCTTCCTAGAACTAAGACGTAGTATTTTTATTGCTGATGAACTGATAAAACCTGCAAGGTTACATTAATTTATTAAGAAAGATACAAGTAGATATGAAATGGTTTGAATTTGCAGTTATCACAGTTTTTTTCTAAGCTAACCTTAAAGCATTGCTTATAAAGATTTCGTAGCCCACTGCCTTGTAATAGTTTTAATAAACATTCGCACAAATCCCGGGTCTGATTTTAAGCTCCTTTGAAAAATAGCTTCTTGTGTTTGCCTACCCCACCTTGTTACCCTGTGTGCCATCAATTCTCCTCATTTTTATATTGAACTGTGATTTTTGCTGTCATTTACCTAAGTCTGAACGGGTTGCATTTGAGACCTATTAAATTTATAGCCTTCTAATAATCCTGCAAGTATGACTGTCCCAAATGTGAAGACTGATCCTACAGGACCTGTTACCACCTGAAATGCTAAACCTGCGTCACTCTGGCGTGTTCTTGGAAAGCCTCCCCTTCAGCTGCTTACCCAGCTTGCTCTTGCAGAGTCTAAGATACCTGGTGGGATAAAAACACGAGAGGATAAGAGAGTAGTCAGAGTGTAAAAAGAAGGAAAGGGGAGTTCTTTCTGCTGGAAAAGCTTACAAAAAGTATAAGGAGAAGTTGGGTGGGTTTGATCCCATTGGAACAGATAACATTTTCCTAAATATGAGAGGATTTACTGCTTATGCTTTGTTGTATATAGCTTCTGGGGGAAAATGGCTTAAAAAAAGTTGTTCTGTATTACACTATCATGCAAAAAAATAAGGGTGTGGGCACGTTCACGTAGCAGTGTAATTCAATTAAAAAAAAAGCAATCAAACCTCTACTATGAAGGACACTTTTGCTTCATTTGGAGAACAATGCAGCATCAATATTTGTTTAAGAAGTTATTCCAACAAGCACTTATAGCTAAGCTTAATTTTATGCATATGACTTAAGTGTGTGCTGAAAATGTTGAATGTTTGCTGAACGAGGGCCTAAATCAATAAGACACTTGGACCAAGTTTATACTACAAATTTTCTTTTGCCAAAACATTTTGAAGGTTATGAGATTAAGACTTGCTTAAATGGGGTGGCTATAAATAGCAACCTCCCCCCTGTGTTGCCAAAACTTATAAATGGAAGATCCTTTTGCTGGAAGAGTTTAGGTCCTCCAAGAGAGTTACTTGGTTCTACTGACAGAAGGGCTCTACTTGCTGTTATCCACTGAATCTCTACCAGGGCTTTCCTACTAAAATTTTACCAGCAAAGTATTTTAGAGAATAAGCTAACTGGTCTTCTGTGTGTTTTGATTTACAACTGATCCTTTTTCCATTTCTCTGTGTTTTCTCCATCATTGTTCGCATGCTTCAGTGGATTGCTATATTGCAACCAGTGCTGTGAAGTTGTCATTTCACCCACTTTGAAAATGCAGCTGGAAGTCTTCTTGAGTTGTCCATCCCGATCTCAAAGTACAGTAAAAGTAAAGGTATGGCACGAAATGAGCTTTGGTGTATTGAGTATAGTGATGCTGGATATGTAGACACACAGGTACTCTAAGCCACACTTCTATAAACATCTCTGTCAGAAGATAGATTAAAAGATGTACGATCGTCCTAATCTGATACTAAAATTGCACTTCATTGGACTAAGAACCCAGTTCCCAGATCTTACTCAAATAACACAGTCACTGAATTCACCCTGAGGTTTGCAAACTGTTTTACGGTCCAGCTGAAGGGCTTTGTTGGGTTGGGCCCTGGGAAACCTCTGTCTCCACAGCCTAAAAGGAAAGTGTATTTTAAAAATCTCACTCTGAACATCTTTTGCGTCACCTCTCCTCTTTCTTGGCCAGAGAAACAAAGCCATTCTATACTGAAATGATAAAGCTTTGTTCAACGTGACCGTGTTAACCTGCGAGCAGAATGTCTTTGCATACATACAGTTTTTATCATGAACAAAAGCTGTTCATTTTCTCATTCCAGCTGTTACAAAGGACAATCTCTTCTCTCCTGATGTCATCCACCAGTGAGGATGGGGTAGGTATAATGAATGTTGATAAAAGAAAGTTAAAGTACAGCATCTACTGTGGAGACAGAGTACAGGAGAGGTGAATTGGGTAGGAAGGTGTGCAAATCACAGAAAGGAGAGGGATTCCTGGAGGTCGTTGTCTGACTTCCCACTCACACGGGGCTATTGCCAGTTCATGAACAGGTAAGCCATGACTTTGACTGGCAGGATCTTGAAAACCTCCAAGGATGGAGATCCTGCCTTTCCAGGCCGTTTGTTTCAGAACTGCACAAGGAGTGGAAGGAGATTTCATTAGAAATAATGGATTTTTTTTTTTTTATTCATGTCCACCCTGGGATTTGGGTGGGCTGGGCCCACTGGCAATCCTGCCACCTTGCTGATGCTCTGCTATCACATGACTATCATCAGGCTGACACCCTCCTTTTTAGAAGGGGGATGACACAGATGGGGTGTGCAGAGAGGTTTAGCTCAGCTCCAGAACTATCTGTAAATGGTGCTGTGCAGACATCCAGAGCTGTGACGGGCAGTGCTGGGCTTTACTGCATTTTCTGGCCAAGGATCTAAAGACAGCAAAGATACAGTGCAATCACCCCACCTTTTTGGGATGGTCTTCTAAACCCTGCAACCACTTTCTAACAGCACAACCATGAAACTACCGTCAGGCTTGGGTAGTAGAGAAATTTGCAAAACGTGCAAAATAATACTTTATAATTGTGTGAATGAAACACATGTGAGCCACGGGGATCCATGGGCTAAAGTACAGCTTATGTAATGGTGAAGCAGTTACTCCTTTAATCTGAGATATCAGAAGAACCCTGACACTTGGCCCAGTGACCCAGATTTATTGCAGGTGAGGGAGGCACCCAGGTAGCTGCCTGCCTGGCATTGGCTGCTGGATGGTCAGCAGTGAAGGAGCAGCACCTTCAGAGGATCATTAAGGCCAGTTAGCATCCCGAGATCCCCCCTCTCCACTGCACCTGGAGGGGAACAAAGGCCAGCTCATTGTCTTGTTTAATCACCCCAGTTAAGTACCTTCAGTTAGGTGACATGTATTGGGGTCATTTTGCTTTCCCTGTCTGACATAGTCTTCTAGCATTTTGCTGTTGCGTGCTCCAAGGTTTTAATGAGGTTTAGGGATAACATTTAAAGTGGAACATTGCTCTGAAATCATAAATGATTTTTCTTATGCTGGAGGGTGTATATTTCATTTAAGCAAAGAGATACAAGAAATTTCCAAAATACATTTGCTCTTTTAATAGCAGTTAAGTGTTGCTAAGTTTTACAGGATGTGTCTGGTTTGGTTACAGACTGACAAAACTAGTTCTTGGTCCGGTTATTAGAATTCAAACAACCTCTTTCTCACATTTCAATTTTTATAATGCTAGAATTCAGAAGTCTGGCAACTTAGAAACCTTTTTTTTTTCCATAGCTGAAATACATGGGTCATTTTTTCTCTTTTTTTTTTTTTCATACACATTTCATCTCTGAATGGCTACATTTTAATTTAAGATGATTCACAAGAGCCACCACTTGATGTGGCATTTTTTTACCAGTGCTGCTAAACTTCTTAAGGGTGTAGTTTTGTAATCACTTCTTTTGGCAGGGAGGTTGGTTTTAGCTGTCACTGGCCCTGGCCACTTGTTCCTTACCTTGTGGCAGCCCTTCTGTTACACCAGTATGGCTGGTGTTTGTGCAGCTGCGTGGTGAATTGGACTGCAGAACCGGTCTGGGATAAAAATAATCTAGAAAAAAAAAAAGGGTTGTTTATACCTTGCATCAGGCAGTAGACATGCGTATCACATACCTGTAGAGATGCACAGCCCAGGTGAAAGTGGGGGGACATGGTCAGAGGCTGGTCAGGGGCAAGTCCCACTGAGGAGGGAAATGGATGTAAACCTGCCATCTGGGACAGATGCCTTCTCAAGCAAGGTACCAGCTATTGGTGTTACCAGTTCTTCTGGTAATGTGCTGTCTCCTCTCAGAGAAGTCACCCCAGGCTGGCATCCCTCTCCCTGAGGCAGAATACAGTCTCTACACGGTGGATAAGCTGCCTGTCAGGTCATTGAGCAGCAGGGACTGTGGGGGTGCTGGTGATCGTGGGCAGTGCCTGATACAACAGAAAGGTAAAAGGATGG
>JANIJG010007346.1:0-10878 GCA_024611175.1 Megaceryle torquata
CCCAGAAGGTCTCCCTGGAGCCTTCTCCTCTGCAGGCTGAACCCCCCCAGCTCTCCCAGCCTGGCCTCCCAGCAGAGAGGTTCCAGCCCCTTGATCATCCTTGATCTCCTCTGGACCTTCTCCAACAGGTATGGACCTGAGAACTGGCAGAGTTTGTACCGTGTGAGGACACACCTTCACACACCACTTTCAAGTTCTTCCCAGCTCTTTCACACAAAGCTGGAGCCTGCAGAGAAAAAAATAGCAGCATTTCTCTTAGAGCCACGTCGGTGCCAGAGCATCTCCTGGCATCTCTGCTGGGTTACGTCCTCTTGCTGAATAGGTGACACTTGGTACCTGACTCTCCTTATTTCTCTGCAATGAATAGATGCTTTATCTGGAAAAAAAAAAAGCCTTTTGGGACATTAAGGTTGAAGAAATCAGCAAACCCAGGTCACACTTGAGAAAACACTTGAGCTCAAAAATAAACAAAGTGATTTTGAAAAATGCAAACATTTTCACCTTTTTCAAATGTTATTTTCTCAAAAAATATGCTCAAAGGGTTAAAATGTTCTGCCTGACCACCCAAAAGATTTTCTCCCTCGTGTTTTTACTGCACTGAATGAAAAGAAAAACTTTTTTGTTCAAATAAACTTGAAACAATTCCTTCTCCTCCCCCCCCCTTCTGTTTTTTGGTTTGGCCAGTGAGTGGAAAAATCAATTATTTGCACTCCTCTAGCCCGATAAAAAGCTTCAAGACTCCACAAAGAGGCTCAAGGGACTCCTTGCATCGTACAGCAAACAAAACAGCTCCGAATTCCCCAGCTTGCTGGCCTCCTCTCCTGTCACCCAAGATTTCGTGCTGAGCTGGGTGCTTTGGCAGCGCTGCAGAGAGCAGAGGAGCCTCAGAGCAGAGGCAGACGGTGTCCTTGGTGGCACCTCGCTGGGTGTGAACCGCAGCCGGAGATGGGGCTGAGCTGGGTGCTGAGCCTGCTCCTGGCTGAGGGTGAGGGGCACCTTGAGGGACAACACCCAGCGCTCTTGGGGGGCAAGGTGCCCACCACTCAGCCACCCTGAGCTGTCTCTCTCTATGTGATGCCCAAAGAGCTGCACTGCCCATAGGAAGTGAGGCTGGGAAGAGTTGCTGGAGATAAATGATGCCCTTTAGTTCCAGGATAGCAACTCTCCTCTGAGACATGTCACCAAGGATCTTTTTGGCTCAAGCAACAAGTGACTCTGCAGATGAAGTCTTTATTTTTAAAGCAGACTACAAATTAAAAGCAAATCAATATTGATATCTGGAGTCTTTTATTGATCACCACAAGCCAGCCGCTGCATTTACTTCAGCTCAATACAGATTGATAAAAGCAGCTGAGGAAGGAGAAGTGACACAGAACCTGTGAGATGGGAACCAGTGTGGACATTGTGACAACTAACCTGGGTCATAAGGGATTTCAAGGAAATGAAGACCAGGAGTGCAAAAGGGTGAAGATGAGGATTATGTTTCTTCAAAACAAGTTAATTCCAGGTGGAACCTGGGATAGCCTCTCTGCAGGGGCACCCAGGATGAAGGAGGAGCCTTTCCCCACCAGGAACATCTGGGAATGGGATGGCAGAGCTGCCTGATAAGGAACCTCATCCCCAGTTTGGTGTTCAGGGGGACACAAACCATTTCTGAGCTCCTTCACATGAAGGACTTAAGGTTGAAGTACATCAGCCCATGAGCTCCGTGACTTGGCAGAGACATCCCACAGAGAGCTCCACATCTCCCCATGGTCACGGGCTAGGGCTGGGTGGGCAGAGGAGCTGCTGGGCTGCATCATCCCCTCTCCGGACTACAGGTTCCCAGCACATCCCCCCAGTTCAGGATGAGCTCTGAATGAGTGGCCTCTACTCCAGGCCCTGCTCTTCATCACCTCCCCTTCATGGGGTGGTCCTTGCCCCTGTCCCAGAAAGCCGTGTCACCCCACTGACAGGCCTTGGCCTGGGTAGCTCTTCGCAGAGCTGGGATGGGAGGCCCTGGCCCTCAGGTGCAGGGGGGACCCATCTCAGTGGCTTTGTGTCCCCAGGCTGGCCTGGAGCGTGGTGGGCTCCAGCCAGCTGCCTGCTGCCCTGGCCCAGGGAGCTCCAGGGCTGCCCCCAGCCCAGGGGCTCTGTGCTGCACCCAGGTGACCAGAACCAGAGCTGAACCCACAGAGTCCTGGGGTGCTCTGAGCTGTGATCAGCCCTGGGCATCCCAGCTCCATCAGCTCTGTCCACCTGGTGCCAGTCATGATGCTGGTCCCGGTGTTGGTGCTGGTCCCTGTCTTGGTGACAGTCCCAGTGTCAGTGCTGGTCCCAGCGCTGGTGCTGGTTCTGGTCCCAGTATCAGTGATAATTTGTTGTCAGCACCAGTGCTGATCCCAGTGCGGGTGTCAGTTCTGGTGCCAGTCCTGGTGTTGGTGCAGGTACCAAGGTCAATGTCAGTGTCAGTGTCAGTGCCGGTGCTGAGCCCGGTCCCGGTGTCGGTGTCGGTGCCGGTGCTGATCCTGGTCCCGGTGTCGGTGTCAGTGTCAGTGTCAGTGTCGGTGCTGGTGCTGATCCCGGTCCCGGTGTCAGTGTCAGTGTCGGTGCCGGTGCCGGTGCCGGTGCCGATCCCGATCCCGATCCCGATCCCGATCCCGATCCCGATCCCGATCCCGATCCCAGTGCCGGTGCCGGTCCCGCCTCCTCCCACCCCGTCCCTCGCCCGCCGCCAGCGGCAGCTCCTCCCCGTCTCCTCCCGGTCCGGCCCCATCGCCGTCGCCGTCCCCGCCCGCCGCGCTCCCGGTGCCGCGGGGCAGCGCGCACCATGGCCGCGCTGCGCAGAGCCCCGGCCCCGGCCCCAGCGCCAGCGCCGGCCCCGGCCCCGGTCCCGGCCCCGGCCCGCCCCTTCGCCCCGGGCCGCGCATAAAAGGGGCCCCCACGGCCGCCCGCCCCCGCTCCCGCCCTCCCGCCGGCCCGGCCATGGCCAAGGACCAGCTGAAGCCGCGGCTGTGCCGCATGTTGAAGGGAGAGAGCGGTTACGGCTTCCACCTGCACGGCGAGAAGGGCAAGAGCGGGCAGTTCATCCGCAAAGTGGAGCCCGGCTCGCCGGCCGAGGCCGCGGGGCTGCGGGCCGGGGACCGCGTCGTCGAGGTGAACGGGCTCAACGTGGAGCAGGAGACGCACCACCAGGTACGGGCAGGGTGCGGGCAGAGGGTGGGCAGAGCATGAGCAGAGGTGCAGGCAGGGGTGGGCAGGGAAGGCAGCTGACTGTGGCACCCCCAGCGCCGAGCACCCCAACTCCCACTCTCCCCCCTCCCCCCTCCAGATTGGCTCTGCCACCCTGGGGTGGGCTTGGAGGAGTGGGCAGGCAGCTGACTGCAGCACCCTGCCCCCCTGGGCTGAGCACCCCAACTCCCAGCCTCCCCGCCAGCTTGGCTCAGCCGTCCCGGGGTGTGCTTTGAGGGGTGGTTTTCTCCTGAAATAACTGCTGCAGCATCCTTGGCCCGGGCCATGCTGGTGGTTGCTGGGGTGGGTGCCCTCCAAAATCCTAGGGCTGGGCTGGGAGTGGGCTTGGTGCGCCTGGGACACAGAGTTCCCACGAGAACGGTTGTGTGGCGTGGCGTGTCTCGGATCTGGATGTTGTAATTGTGTCGAGGTGGGAAAGGCGAAGGTGTTTCGGCCTGGGCAGGGCACTGCTGCGTTATGCAATCTGTGGTGGAAAGGAATGGGGAGACCCAGGCTTTATTGCTTTATTTCCGGCTCTGCTGTGGCTTTTCTTGGCTGCTTTGGGCAAGCTGCTCCTCCTTATGCAGCCCAGAGTGTGTAATGATGCCTTAAAATCTACTGATAAAGCTCTGCAGATGTTCAGCAGTTTGAGTGGCTTCAGTGAGATAGGGCTCGTGGGGAAAGAATGGCTATGATGAGACCATGGCTGTGACCCTGGGGGGTGTCCAAGTGAGCTGCTTCTTAGCTCTGTAACAGAAGCTGCACACTTCAGGCTGTGTCATTTTCTGCTTATAAAACTGAAATTTGTATTTGTTAAACAGTTTAGTCAGAAAAAACCCAAACCCAACAAACAAGCGATGAGATTCCAGCTGCCCCTGTCCTGCCTCAGGCACGGAGCCTGGCAGGAGCTCGGTGCCCAACGTGCCCGTTTGCCGAGCGGCTCGCGGGGCTCGGCGAGGTTCAGTGCTTCAGTAACTTAAAACATATGGCTGGGCCCCGCTGCCAGCGCTTTACTGGGGCAGAGCGGGGATCTGCCTCCTGTAGCTTTGCAGACCTGGTGGAGTTTTGGGGGTTTGTGGGTGGGTTGTGGGTTCCCGAGCTTCACCCTCCAGATGTGGCTGGGCTGAGGCTGAGGGAGAGCCTCCCAGGTGCCTCCAGTAAAGCCTTGTGGACTCCCCTCCCTGGGCTTGGTGGGTTTTCCTGGCTAATTGAGCCTGTTTGGCTGATCTGAGCCAGCTGTGTGGAAGTTAATGTTTGTCTTGAATGCGATTTCAAAACCCTCGAAGGAGGATCCCCATCTTTGATCTGGCTGGGCAGAAAGGAGTGCTGCGTTCCTGTCGGGAGCTGTGCCGTGTTGGAAGCCATCAGAACTCCCTGCTGACGCTGGGATGCTGGGGCTGGGCGATAGCGGAGTGGAGACAGCCAGCTGGGTTTTTGAAACACGCAGGGGGAGGTTGCAGTAGGTCAAGTGAAATGGGAGAAATTTTCCTGTCTTCCATTTTCTGCTGGCGGAGGCAGGATGAAGCCCCAGCACTCGCTTCGAGCGGAGCAGCGAGTGGGACGCAGCGTCCCATCCAGGGTGTCACAGAGCTTGCTGCTGTGATGCGTTGGTGAGCGTGCAAATGGTGTGAGCAGGAGCAGCCCTGCTCTCGACGTGCTCCGGGAGTCACCCTTCGTCCTGCTTCAATACAGCAAGAACCTTTTTACCTCCTAAAGAAAATACCCAGTGCTGGTGGATGTGGGATGGCTGATGCCGTGGTGGGTCGGGCTCTGGTTCTGGCTGATGGGTTAGAGCAGCCGGTTTGCTGTGGCCTCTTCTTGTGCTGCTGAGGACCCTGACCTTGAATAAGTAACGTTTCTCCATGTGCCCCTGAAGCTGCGGTGGGATGGGGCCCGCAGCAAACAAGGCCTCGCTGTTTGGGTGTAACTGTGTTTCAAGCTGAAGCTGGCGGCATTTGTGTCTTTGTTCTCTGTTTTTTCCTGGCCTTGCCCAAGGAGCAAAGGCAGAACGTGTTCTCGGGGCGTTTCACCTCTTGGAGGCAAAATTGCATCCTGGCTCCCTGGTTCCTTGCCCAGGCAGAGCAGTGGGCTCCTGCCCTCCTGCTGTGCTTGAAGCAAGGCACCCCCCCAGGTCCCAGCTGGGGCTGGCAGCACAGTGCCTGGGCACAGATGTGGCTTTCGGAGCAGGAGGGATGAGCTGAGCTGTTCCCAGTGGCACCATCGCTCTGCTTCCTGGGCAGCTGGTGTTTGGCAAGGGTGGAAAGGCCAGGTCCAGCTCTGCTGGACTGGTGCTGTTGTAACCAGGGGTGAAAGTCTGGGTGGAGTTGCGGAAATCATGCGGCTGGGACCGGTGCTGAGAAGGTCCCGAGGCGCCAGATGCACAGGGGAGGAGGCTGAGTCGTCTTCAGAAAAGCTGCAGGCTCGAGGCTGTGACCATGGCTCGGAAACGGGTAGGGTGCCAGGCTCTGCCTGTGTCAGGCAGGACCTGGCTGCTGCTTTGCCTTCCACCTCGCTGCTCTGTCCCCAGAGTGACTTGCTGCCTGGCGAGTTGGTCACAGCAAGTCCTTTCTGCTGGCCGCTGCTAATGGGGAGAGGATGAAGAGCTGCTCTGTGCCCGTTCTCCATCCCTGCCTGGCTCAGCCCCGGCACTCACAGTGCCGGGGGGACATCTGCTCCATCCAGCTCTTGCTGTGGCTTTTGAGGAGCTGGAGCCCCATCACCGCTCCCAGCCATGCAGCACCTCAGCAGCTCAGGGTGCTCCTGGGGTCCTTCTGCCATTTGGGGTGGTCTGTGGGACCCTGCTCCCAGCCAGCTATTAACTGTGCACCCAAAGCGTGGGGTCTGGGGCTGTCACTGTGCAGGACCCAGTGTGTTTCTGCCATGCTCGTGCTCTCCGCAGTCATTGCCCATCTACATCTCATGTCGGCTGCCTGCTCCAGGGTCCCCTGTGGGAGAAGTGTCCTCGGCCGGTATCGGCGGCACTGTCTGCTGTCGTGTGTAAATGGATCCGAAAGGGAGCAGATGGATCATCTGGGGCTCGGTGGAATCGCAGCCTCCAGGCCGGTCACGGATGAGAGCCCTGGGCACTCTGCCGCCCGACGCCGCGGCTGCAGCCGGTCGCTTGGTTCAGGACAAGCAGCTTTGTCTGCAGTCTATAAATTTCTTGTCGGTTGTTTTCTATTCGTTTGCAGATACCAGCTCTGTTGACCTTGAGTGGAGCTTGCAGGGGAGTAAATAAATGCTGGCTAATTGCGCATTAGGCTCGTTTGTTGCTCATAACCTTGGTGGCTGCTACGAGTCTGGCGTGACCGGGATCAGGGCAGGAGCCCTGTAAGCAAGCCCGGTGCTGCTCTGAGGGTTTCCTGGCATTCCTGAGGAGGTCACTGGTCTGTAAGGCAGCGAGCAGTGTCCCACCTCCATGCTGTGACTGGGGATGGCTGCTGAGCAGCATTGCCAGGGTACCACCCCTCCTCCTCCTCAGGATGAAGGCTTGTCTGGAGAGGTGGTGGCCCAGCAGAGCCAACCCTCTGTGGCTGCTGGCAGAGAGTCTGGAGGTGGTTTCCCTTTGCCCTGCTCCTGTGCATGTCCCAGATCTGCTCCCTTTCCATCACAGCCTGACCTGCTGTGTGGTTTTTTCCCTCCCTGCCCGGCCAGGGTCGGCTCCTCCCAGCTGTCCCTGCTGTGCCGACACCGTGAGCTCCTTTCAGAGCCCCTGCCAGTCACCGATCCCCACGAAGGAGCCAGGCAGCAGCAGGACAATGGTCCCCATTCAGTGCTGCATGGAGCTGGATCCCAGCAAGGGATGGGCCCATCTCCTGTTCCCAGCACTGGTTTCTCTTATCTCTGCTGGCCCCTGGCACGGTCAGGGGATGAATGTGTGGATTGGGTTGTTTCTCTCATAAATCCACCCAGGGTGGGGGGGTAACTGGTACAGTTTGCCCCCAGCAAAGGCATCCCAGCTACCAAATGCATGCATGGATGCTCAGTGCCTTCCTGTGCACCCCAGCTCTCCATCCTGACAGGGATCTGGGGGAAGAAAGATGCCCCAGAACAAGGAAATGAAGGTGTGCCCGACAGCTTGCTTGGTGGGACAGATTGTGTTGTCCCTCTAAGGGACAAATCCAGGATCTCTGATGCTTGGGGGGCAATGAAGCAGCCCCTGTGAAAGGCCCTGTCTGAGCAGAATGGGTGATCCCTGGTGGTGTGAGCAGCTGCCCTTGGGCAGAGCTGTCATGTGGGTTACAGGGTGTGGGGTAGAAAGAGCCACCAGTGTCATCACCCAGGGCTGCAGGCAACAGGCACTTTGTCCTGAAGGGTCCCCAAAGCTGTGCTCTGCCCTTCTCCCCACCACCGATGGCTGGAAGTGACAGTAAACTTGCACCCTGAAGCAAGATCTCCTCCGCAGGAGGGTGCTGGGGGGTGTGTGGGTTGATAGTCCTCAAATCCAGCTCCTGCCACAGCCTAGAGGTCCCTGGGTTTCTACTCAGCTTTTCTTCTTCTCAGGTCGTGCAGCGCATCAAAGCCGTGGAGACGGAGACGCGCTTGCTCGTGGTGGACAAGGAGACGGACGAGTACCTGTGCAGCCTGCGCCTGACCTGCACGGAGGAGATGGTGCACAGCGGGATCCTGCTCAACGCCGGCGGCTCGCCCACCAAGCTGGTGAGCAGCGACAACGGGGAGGTCTGGAAGCCACAGCTGGACCTGAGTGGGGACAGCCTCCAGCGGCACTCGCACAGCTTCTCCTCGCACGGCAGCAGGAAGGTGAGGGCAGAGCCGCGTGGGGCTGCTGGGTGCAGAGCTGGGGAGTGGGTGCAGCCACCCAGGGAACACCTCCCTCTGCAAGCACAGCTTGCTTCCTGGCCGAGAAAAAACTGCTGTAGGGAGCTGTCGCCTCTGGGGACCTTGCTGTGTCCTGAAGCAGCTGGGGCGCTGCTCCTTAGCCTTGTTTGTTCTTGCTTGTAGTAGCATTGGCTGCTGGGGGCTGCTGGTTGCTCCCTCCTGTGCCCCTTGAGGGTCTCCTGAGCTCCAGGAGCTGCTGGGGGGGATGAGTGACCCCACGGTGCCTCTACAGAGGTCAGCGTTCCAGCCTGGATCTGTCCTGCCCACGGGAACAGGCTGTGTGGTCAGGGATGCAGCAAAGCTGGAGCTCCTGAGTGAGCTTCTCTCTCCCTTCCATTATTTGCAGGAGGGAGGGAACATCTGGAGTGAATGTGTTCTCAGCTTTTTGCTTAAATAGGAAGGAAATTAGCTCTTTTTCGAGTGGCCTGAGCCTGGACTACGATTCTGCAGTAAGTGCCTTTTCTTGGTAAAGTGCTTTCCAAAAAGGAAAGAATTTGGGGTGGAAAACATCCAATTTCCATGGCTGCTGGGGCCAGGCTGGCCGAGATGGCTCAGGCTTGCGCTCGGCAGATAGTGGGAGTCGGACCTGGCGCTGACCTTGCTCGGGGTGTGACTGTGGCAGGAGCAGTGTGAGCCCGTGACTGTCACCTCTCTGTGGCCGTCTGTCCCCTTCCCTTCAGTGTCCCCACCCTGCACTTGTGGAGCTGCCACGGGTGCACTCTTCCTCCTCCCCAGATAGCTTGCGGGGTCTGTGGTTAGTGCCTGGCTGGCCTCTGCCCTCTCTGAGCTGAGGTGGTGGCTGGATGCTGTCCCAAAAGTGGCCCTGGAGCTGCTGGGAGGACATGGGTGGGGAAGTCGGGAAAGCTTTGTGTCCTCAGGAGCCCTCACTGAAGAAATTCCCCCGCGCAGACAAGGGGCGATGCCGGTACGAGGCAGGAAGCACGTGCCTCTCCAGCGATGAGGAGGGGGTCTTGCCTCTGGTCCTCCCCTCCAGAGCTGCTTGGCATCTGGCAGAGGAGGATCCCCCTTCCCTGGGGCTGGCAGGGGCAGAACCAGAGGCAGTGTTTGGTGGGTTTTTTTGAACTATTGCATGGTTGGAAGATCTGTGTGATGGTGATGGGTGAGATTCCCCTGGGGGGTCGGTGCAGTGGGGATCTGGTCACCACTGGGATAGCCAGTGGGAGATGAACCATTCCTTGGGGGGTGGCTGGGCATGGCCAGGGGTGGCTAAGCTGGGGATTTCCTATCCTGTGTCTGGTTTGCTGGGTGCAATCCAACAGCGTGTGCTGACGGGAAGTCAGGCGAGGGGAACGGGATGGTCCTTTCCGGCCTTTGGGTTTCGGCTCCTCCAAGGAGAGGGTGGGACGAGGGGAGCTGAACAGGGCTGGGGTGCAAGGTGGGAGAAGCACCCGTGTGTCCCTTTGGAGGAGCTGGGGGCTTTGCCAGGGGCAGTGTGGCCGGGGCATTCAGGGCTCACTATGCTGGAGCCAGGGCAGGTGTTTGGTGAAGCCTGAGCTGGGCAAAAAGAACTGACTTTGGGGGTGATTCCCATTGTGTGGGGTTGGGGACGGGGGTGCTGAGCACGTCAGCTGTTTGCAGAGGCTGGTTTGCTCCTGCCTTTGCAGGTGGCAGCTCTTTGAAGAGCCGGGTGCTGCCAGTTTTCCTGGCCAAGGTCACTTCTCCATGCTGGGGCTGTGAGTGATCCTGGTACGAGGTCAGGGGTGGCCAGAGCAGCAGGACTTGCATCCTGCTCCTGTGCCTTGCAGTCTTGCTCACTTCAAGGTGGGAAGACCTCCAGGCTCTCTGTCTGGGTGATGTGACTCCTCCTAGGGCTAAAGTAGCTGGAGGCCAGAGGATCTACAGTGCTCAGCTCTTCAGCACCGTGTCCCTGCTTGGGGCAGCTCTAGCCTGATCCTCACCCTGCAAATCACCAGCACTGGGCCCACGTGGGGTGTGCAGCTCCTCAGTGTGGGGCTGTTGGGGAGATTTCTGTCCCTGCAGCAGAGCTGTGGCAGTGGGGGTCCACTCTGAGATTTGTCCCCAGTCAGGTTTTGTGGGGATCAGGCTCTGAACTGGGCAGCGCTGGGAGAAGCTGGGCTCAGGGTAGCAGTGCTTGGGTCTTTTGTGTAGCTTCCCTGGAGGCGTTTGGTGAAGGAGGGAAGAAAAGGCAGCTCCCCGCCCCTGCAGACCCCTGGCCCCAACATGTCTCTGCAGGAACTGGTGCTGATGCTCCCAGGGAGCAGGATTTTTTTGAGCACCGTTTGTTTATGTAAAGGCTGCAGTTTTCCTTGATTTGAGGCTGGGCTGTTCAGTGCAGCCCAAAGCAACAAGCAACTGAAACAAAGAGGGAAATCTGGAAGCCGGGGTGGCCGTAGTGGTGGGCAGCAGGGAGCTGATGCAGTAGGCAGGGTGGGCACAGCTCTGCCAGCCTCCCCTGTACTCTCCCAGTTGTGTTTTGCAAGAGGCATGACCTCCCTGGGAGAGCTGCAGTGGGTGAGGAGGTCACTGTGCACCCCTGGCAGAGACCTGGTGCCCAGGACCTTGTGCTCCAGGAACCACGGTAATTCCATGAATAATTTAGCACGTATTTAAAATCAGGCTGCCTGCCCTGAGAGCAGGTTGGCAGGGCTGGGTGCCAGCAGCTGTGCCCAGCATCCTGGGGACTTGTGGCTTGTGTGGCTGTGGTGGCACAGGGAGCAGGGTCTGCCTTAGAATCAGTTTGATTTGAAGAGATCTTGTAACATAGTCCAAGTGTTCCCCCAGCACTGCCAGGGCACCACTGACCCATGGCCCTCAGCACCACAGCTCCACGGGGGGCTTGGAAACCCC
>JANIJG010007347.1:5218-15832 GCA_024611175.1 Megaceryle torquata
TGTATAATTTTCCCAGGGTTTACCTCTCATTGACTTGAAGAGATAAGAGTGGAAAGACAAGCGGGAAGTTTTGTTTGGACCATGATGTAGTAATATTCCAGCTTTTATGCAATCTAAATGGGTTATAACACGAAGGATAGTGGCCTCTAAAAGTCAGTTTAAATAATAAGAGCTGCTGTAATTTTGTTACTGTAGTGCACCTTACTGAGCATATACTTTTGCATATTATGATAGGAGAAATTTCCAGAGAGGTTGTGGTAATCATGCAAATGGACTTTTAAGGAGTAACTTCTCAATCTGGAAAATGTTCTTCAAAACTTCTCTGAGGTAATTCTACATCCTGAATTGAGAAAATGCATGCTCTGCACAGGTAAGTAAGCCATAATGGTAGAGAAAGTGTTCTTTTAGCCACAGAACTTTCTTTTTTATGAGTTGCTTATACTTATGGCATCTGTATCTTTGTAGCTATTAGATTCATTGATCTTTATGCTTCTTTAAGGATATAACTTTCTGTCTTTCTGAACTTAAGGACTGTTGGCAAAACAGTCACAACTACTGAATCCAAGGTATGTTTAAGCAGATTATTGTGAAGATGTAACAACCAGACATCAGTGTGGGAACTGTTTAAAGATTAAAATGTAATGTGTCAAAAACATTTTCTTTTTCTTGACAAAGTAATGTTTCATGAAAAAAAAAAAAAAAAAAATCTTTCCATTGTGTATGGAATGAGATTTGCATAATGCTTTGAGATACTGCTGCTGTAGCAATTCAGACTCTGATAGTGTCAGATAGACATGCCTGAAATGTATATATCAGTTAACAAGATTATCACTTGAAAAGACAATTGTATTTGTACTGAAAAGTTTTTTTGAGGTGAAGAAATATATTGATATTTAATGAAGCATGAAACTTTTAAATGAACCATGAAAACAATAGTTAAACTAATTGAGTATAAAGCCTCTTAGAATGCATACATTATGTGGGCTATATGCTTGTTATTTCTGCCTGGTTAAACTGACAACTAGGATAATGTTCTTATCTTTTAAGAGAAACAACATTAAACAGTATCTTGTTTTTAATGTAAGGGAAAAAAAATTGTTTGTTTGTAATGCTCAGAAACTCAGGGATAGAAATTACCCTCCAGTATCCTTGAACAATGGACTTCATCTGGGAAACAAAAACATACTGAATGTGATTGCAAGTTACTTATGTTCCTGCTTGCATACTGCAAGAGACAGTTTCTGCAGTTCTTTCCATGTTAACAATTTCTACCTGTTCTTTATTAGTATCATTAATGCCTGTTGGTTGGTATTTATTCTTTTCTCCTGTGTATGCATTTTGGTCTTTTAAAGGAGGAAAGATGGTTTTCTGAGAAGCAGTGGTCAAATACCTCTGGTGATCTGTAAAGATACAGAAAGAGGCTCCCATAGGATTACAGTTTAACATTGAACAAAGCCTTGAACATTGAACAATTGCATGCTTTTTTGCTGAACCAATGTCTCTTGCTGGATCATAGCCTACAGGGCAGTCTGGCACTGATGTGTTACAGTGCCAAAGACTGAGACTTGATCCATGCCAGAGGTAGAGAGTAACCTCCTTGCTCTTCTATCCTGTGCTTAGGACTCCTGCAGAGATGGTGGCAGGTTTTACTAGGGGAAAGTTGTCATAGATTGGAGTTAAGGCAGTCTAAACCTGCTTAGAGTCTGTCCCCTTACTTTTGGTGCTCTGCTGGGAGAGGTATTCTGGAGGAAGGAAGGGGTCTGCTTCTTTCTTCTATATGTTACTGCCCATAAACCAGGATGACAGGAGAAGCCACTGTAAGGGAGGTTGCCTTTGTGTTAAATAGTAGTCCAATGAGCACAGCAAGAAATCAGAAATTACTATGTGAACAGGAGGTGGTACATTGCTTTGCTGCCTTGCTTCGGTACATGGAAAGATAAAAGTCTTTTCAGTAATGGATCTCCATGTGCCCATGGTTACAGATAGCAAAGATCCTACATGGTATTTTCTAGAACACTAAAGATGTTGATATATTACTTGACATTATTTGATCTGAGCATCTCTTAATTAAAATTGAGGAAAAAAACCTTCAGGAATTACCAGGAAAAAAATGCTAAGTATGTATTTCTGATGTGAAGAAAAGCACAAATGTTCATTGAAGGTTGAACAGTGCTAGAAGTTGTTGTGGGAGAAAAAGTGTTACAGAGTCCAGAGTATTATTTTTCTAAAGTGTTTTCTTATTGACCTTCCATAGTTGGCTGTTCTGCATTGCAATCAGGTGGTATCAGCAAAGAAGTATTCTAACAACACTGCTGGAACTGATCTGTTTATTTTGTAGTTGAGTGCAACACTGTTTAATGGGCAAAGTATTTCCCTGCAGGTTTCATGAGTCTTACCATTCATAATATATGAGGAAATTTTAACAATATTATTTTTTTGGTTTGCCTCTCAGATAATGCCACTTGGAAGCCAGTTGAATTAACAGTCTGTGCTCTCACGCATATACAGATGTATGCTTTGTGTTCATTTAGGTCAGATTCAAACAGTAATTTCCCAGTGACACTGGAAATGGAAGGTGTTGCCTCTAATTCCAGTACAATTCTCTTTTCTTTGTTTGAATATGTGTACATTTTCATTTTGATTATAATAACAGTAATTTCCTCTCTGTATTGTAATGGTATTTTAGGGAGCTGGCCAATACTGAAATTTAAAACATGAAACTTGTTTTTTTATTTTTACATTATATTATTCACCATTGGATTAATGTACAAATAGACTAATACGTTACATTACTAGTGGAGTCTCTCTTGATTTCTGCCAGTTATTTGAGAAGAACATGAAACTTGCATAATATATTAATTTTTCAGAAATACAAACTAGATGGTCAGGACAAGTGTTGTAGATAGAAGTTTATTAGAAGCTGGTATGAGTAACACTGTCAAGAAGTAGTAGTATAAACCAAAGATCTAAAGCTGTATGTTTTTCTGCAGCAGAAAAGCACATGTTGTGTATTATCCTAAGAAGGACAAAAGCAGAAGCCTTATGTCACTGATAACAAATAAGGAGTTATCCATTGCGGCTAAAACATTTCTAATGTAGTTCAGTTAAACATTTTCTGGTCTGTGCAGTAGTTAACTGCTAACTTCTTACTTTTCATGCAAAGTAAGAGAACAATGTACCTTTTAAAATAGCATTTTAGTAAATGTGAGGCCTTCCTGATATAAATAAAACATTTTAAATTACTATGAAATAATATAAATGTCTTCAGTTCTAATAAAAATTCTTTGTTTTGCAGTGTGCGTCTGCTCCGGGAAGTTTCCGGAGCCTGACTGTTTCATAATATATTCCTAGTTTAGTCATTACAAGATCAGTGTTCTCATTTGCTTAAATTTAGAGGTTAAAGTGTTCCGTAGAAGTGGGTGATCTCATTTGCTGTCTGCTTTAAACCAGCCAAGTTAATCACCTGTGAGGTATTGTTTTCACCAGTCAGTTCTGGATAATTTTTTACCTTGGTTCCACTTGAAGGGAGACATTGTTTTTCATTGTGCTTTGTCAGTCTCTTCTGTCTCACAGCAGAGTTGCTGAAAGTACATACATGATTACTTCATACAATGCATGGCAAATAGCATTGGAAATTAGCGCAAGCTAATTTACCAAGTGCCCTCTGATAGTGAAGAAACTGCCTTTTCACAAATCAAACCAAGGAGAGCTTTTAAAGCGCATACATAATATTTTCTCATAATACAGTGTCGTCATGTCATTCTGTTCAGTGTATTTCCTCCAGATTATTTTTCTTGATTGTAAAGATTAAGTCTCTGCAAACATTTAAGAACATGGGAATTGCCAATACTAGCCAGATTAATGGTCTGTCTAACTTGCTGTTCAGAATGGACACTGCCAGAGGCTTTGGAAGAAATTTCTTAATAACAAGGCATTGTTAATTACAAGTGTTAGGAAAATAATGACCTAAAATCATAACCATGAAGTTAAAACCTGTGAGGTTTTAAGATCTCAATTTCAGAATTTTCTGTCTAACTACAAAGCCTTGATTTAAAAAAAAAAAATAATAATTTTTTTTTAGAAAATAAAGACCAAGGTTCACTGGTTCACTTACATATAGTGTCTGTGGTGTAGTTGAGAGACCACTGACAAGTATTTTATTTCACAAGACTTGCAATAAAAATAATTATTTGGTAACTTTTTGAGCCATAGTTTGGTAATTTACTTGTACCCTGAAAATTTCCACTTTGCATGCCATACAAAAATTGCTCATACCTAATGTAATTTTGACAGATTTTTTCGTTGTTTTTGTTGTTGTTGTTGTTGTTGTTGTTGTTGTTGTTGTTGTTGTTGTTTGTTTATTTCACCTAAAAGCCTCAAGGTCTCCCCAGAAATACATGGGCTCAGAATTATACTTCTTCAGTGTGAAGAACCCTATTTTCCCAGACAAAGATTTTGTCCAAACCTATGCTAATAGGACAAATGGCAATCTCCACCCTATTCTTTTATTTTTCCACTGTGAAGCTCCAGTTTAACACACTTAAAGTGGGTTTTCAACCAATATCTGATAATAGAAAATGTGTTTAAATAGAAATAATTGCATATTGGACTCTGCCTCCAAAAAGTATGAGAGTGATATAAATTAAGAGAATGTTGTCTGAAATTCAGTGTACCTAAATTAAGGTAGTTGTATTTTTTGGAGTTCTTTGAGTGTTCTTCAGAAGATTGCAATGCAGTTTTTTTTCATGTCAAGGATGAGTGAAACTTAGCTATTAACCAGCTATAGCGAATAAACAGGGAAACTAATGAATAAGGAAATGAATGGATTAAAATATTTCCATAAAATACTTTCACTGGTTAGAGTTGTTAAACTATTACTGTTAGTTATGCATAAAGAGCAGTTTTGATTTATGTGTATTATGTTTATTTGCAATAAATTACATGCTAAGCAAGCATAGCTTTTCCTGTGAATCACCTCAGGACTGATTCCACTCCCCAGCTAGTTTTGTCTTTATTGCACTATCTTCCGATTTATATCTCAGCATATAAGTAAAAAAAAATTATCCTCTTGCTCATTTAAAATATTGGTTACATGTATTACATGTATTTATCTGCAGCCTCATTCAAAACACACTGAGTGTGCTTCCCATTTATCTCAGCTAATGTGGATTCAAGACATTAAGGAATTCTTTGGGTCAATGTTACAGCAAACCTGTACTGAGGGCTTCTCTTGCACTGGGGGTGTATGATACCAAATGATGGTGTGGGACATAGTTATTGTGCCAGTACAGATTTATTCAGCACTTTTGAAGACATTTTCTAACAGCTTCACTTCTAGAAGCAGGCTCACACCAGGTCAGACATCCATGTTGTACCCATTTAATTTTGTGCTAGATCAGATGTGGTTTGTACTACTGCAGTTGGCTTGGAGTCAGCATAAACGTCCTATCTTATGCTCTGACTTAGCTCAACAGACATGTAATTGTATGCTCAAGCCTGATTCAGATCAAATTAATATTGCTCAGTGACCTGCAGGGAACAGATGAAATATTGATGATGGTCTTTTGGCACATTTACACCTGCATGAAACAGTGGATAAAATGTCATGACCTTGCTTTTCATAGCAGTAGTCTTTTACTTCTCAGTCTCTTTCAATGGTAAGAGCTAATGTTAGATTCTTTCTTAATAATCTCTCTCCCATGCCCTGGCCTTTTAAGTGGAAGAATTGTCATTTTTCCCCATAACAGCAAATTTTAATCAGTGATAAAAAGAATAGAACCTTCTTCTTCTGCTTCTGCATTAGAGAAATGCAGGCAAATATTTATCAGGACCAGAGTCTTTTATTATTTTTGTCTGTCATCCCAGTAATAAAATCTCTCTAAAGTACTCTTTTGTGTGTGTGTGTGTGACCAGTAGCTAGACCATCTTCGGCCATCATCCTTATCCTTACACAACAAATTGTCTTAGCTGTTCTTGGCATCACTGAGGTGCTGTTTTTGCACAGATAATAAGAATAGACCCTATAACTGAAAGGGAAACCAGTATGTGTTGAAGATGCATCATTCTGTATTTAACAGTACTGGTTTGAGACTATTCCCTTTTCTAGTTTTGCTTCTGAGGTTTCTTGTTTCATTTCTTTTCCAACACGTAAGGTCCAAGCAGCTCAGGTTTAATCATGTACAAATAGCAATTTCACTGTAGGGTTGCACATTGTTGTTTGAACTGACATGTGGTCTGTCCCTAAATGAAAATCTTAGAAGAACACAGCTCTTGATTTCCTGCACATGGTAAAACAGATATTGTTACCATTGAAATTTGTTGGAAGTGGCTTATGAGTGAAGAGCATTATGGTGTCATCCAGGAAAGAATGTTGGATACATTTTTGTGGAAGAGCTTTTCTCAGTGGTAAATAATAGGCTTACATCTTATGAAGCAGTCAATATATATAGACTCTACAGGCACTACAACTGTGTTTTAGTGTCAAAACCAGTTGGATTTCTTATTATAGCATGCTTCCCTGCTTTTATATTCTTTAGTGAAGGAAGCCTTTGGTTCTACATACTAAAACCACTTTTCTAAGAAAACAGGTGACTGAACATATGTAATACACACAGATATAGGCATAGTATGTCATATCATGTAATTTATATCATGTAAATGTGTCATGTAAATTGTTAATTTCACCCAGCCTTTTGCTAAGAGAAGTGGTGTTCATATTATTACCAGAGGCAAATTATGCTTTTTGCCTAATTTTTGCCATCTGGTTCCATTTCAGCAATTTGTAACGTTATAAAAGCAACTTTAGTGAGTTCAAAATATAAACTGTTTCACAGGAAGGAAAACAAAATAGCTTGTGTTTTCCTTTTGATTTAATTGGACATCTTTATTGAGAGCAGACAATGATCCTAAATAGTTTAAAAGTTTTTTTTACAGGTACTCAGAATGGCACTGAGTACAGTACAAGGAGTTCTCCTTATGTGTTTGTCCTTGTAAATTACCAATCCTTCTAGTTATATTTCAGGATGGGTTATGAAATGTCTTCTTTCCTTACACTGAGTTTTCATCAAGATGCTATATTCTTCACTTACATTTTGAAATAGTAACAGTGGTAAGTTGTTTTTCTTCAAGGGCTGCTATATTTTATCCCGAGGAGTACCTTTTAGTGATGGGTCATGCAATCAGGCTGTAAAATCTGCACATAAATTTACAAGGCATTTAGGATCTCAGTGGACTGAGAATCATGTACATGCTTCTCATATGTATGCAAGATGTTACTAATTAGTCAAAGAGAAGAATAAAAATTTGAAAAGAAGGTAAAGACCTCTGAAACAGGAATAAACTTATCTATTTGTTAATGCAAATAAAAATAAAAAAGCTATAATTTGAAATCTCTAGCGTGAATTGCAGATTTTTAACATAATCCAGTTTGATATGGAGGACATTGAAGGATTTGGATTTTCTTCTTATGAGTGACATAAATGAGGTTCACAACACATTTGAACATCCTTGAGAAATACTAGTCAAAAGTAGATTTGATTTAGAAAATGGTTTAAATTGAAGTACTTTTCATCATTTATTCTGCTGTTGCTGTCCTGCTCTGGGAAGTAGGCTGAATGTGAATAATCTAATTGTTAATTTCTGACTGTGATGAGAATTTGCAAGATATCCAACAATTTATATGTAACAACCTACTTTTTAACTTTTTTTTTTTTTTTTTTTTTGTCATGATGTATTTTAATATATTTTAATGCAGGGGATCTTGTAAATTACCATCTGTGACCTAAACCATAATACAAAGTAAAAAAAAGCATTTTGCAGCTATGTCCCCGTGACCTCTTGCCAGCTACCTTTGTAATCATCTCACGCTACTGTGTAATTTCTATCAGTTTGAGTCATGGCAGCAGTGATGAAGAGCAGATTGTGTCCTTTTAAAGGAAGTCCAGAATGCTTCTATGCTTGATCCACCTCAAATTCCTCTGAGAATACCTCTGATGAGTGCTGGGTTCCAGCTGTAACTCTCTCCTGACAGGGAAACTATGCAGCCTGTGTGCTTCATGACAACAGACCTTGCAGGTGTTGCAATTTGCATGCATGCCCACAGTCCCCTTACTTTTGGGGACTTACCTTACTTACCTTTGGGAAGACTAGCAGTAGGACCGATGTAAAGACTTAAAATGGCTTGGAGCTGTGTGGTTTGGTAGTATTCAAGGCACAGTGGTGTTCCTGCAGCCTCCTTGGGTTCTCTCTTCCCACCTTCTTCAGAGAAAGATATGCTTTTGGCTTGACTGTCCCTCAGCTGAGGACTGCTCTTTTATCTGGACTCTTCCAGTGGGTTTTTTTGTGATGTTTATCTATGATGTCTGGTCTTTAGTTTATGTATTTCAGCACATGTTTTAAACATGCATAACTTATTAATTCCCCTTCAGAATATTTTTTTCTGTGTTTGGAGAAGTTTGCAAAATCCTTGTATTGGTCTCCTGTTTTATGTGCATCTGAATATACTCAGTTCCAGTCACTTTTCCTATACTGCAAAGCGATGTGAGTTCTGTGGCCTCAACATGGGTTTATGGGAGATGAATACTAACCTGCCTTGTTTATTTTTAGGAGATCTTGGTTATGGATCCCAGTGCAAGTCCTTTGGAAAAGTCAGCTGCAACAACGTAGTTGTCACCCACAGTCCCATGGCAGTTCAACAGCTGGCACCTGTTTCACCTCCTGCTAATCAGGTTTCAACAGCATGCAAACAGATCACCCCTAGCTTGCAGAGAACTATGGATGCTTCCAGCCTGAGTGCTTCTCCATCAGATACAAGGTCCTGAGTTACCTTTTTCTATTCAGTACTTTAAAAAAGAGGGTATTTTAATTGTCCCATAATTCAAATGCACCCTTTTTGATGGTTCAAATGAACAAAACCAAAACCAAACCAAAACAAAAAAAAGACCAGACAAACAAACAAACAAAATCAATGCTGAGCACAGAGGGACAATCAGCTCCCTGGTCCTGCTTGCCACAATATTTCTAATACAAATGAGGATGCCACTGGCCTTCTTGGCCACCTGGACACACTGGCTCATATTCAGCCATTTGTTGATCAACACCCCCGGGTCCTTTTCTGCCCAGCAGCTTTCCAGCCACTCTTCTCCAAACCTCTAGCGTTGCCTGGGGTTGTTGTGACCCAAGTGCAAGACTCAGCACTTCACCTTGTTGAAACTCATATGATTGTCCTCAACCCATTGATCCAGCCTATCCAGGTCCCTCTGAAGACCCTTCCTACCCTCAAGGAGATTGACACCCATACCCAACTTGGTGCCATCTGCAAATTTACTGAGGGTGCTCTCAATCTTCTCATCAAGATCATTGATAAAGATGTTAAACAGAAGTCGTTCCAATACTGAGCCCTCCACTTGTGACAGGCTGCCAGCTGGATTTGACTTCATTCACCACCATCCTCTGAGCCCAGACAGTGTTTCACCCAGCAGAGCACACGCCCATACAGGCCTAGGGCAGCCAGTTTTTTCATAAGAATGCTGTGGGAAAGTGTTGAAGGCTTTATGGAAGTCCAGGCAGGCAACATCCACAGCCTTTTCCTCATTCACTAAGTGGGGCATCTTGTGATAGAAGGAGATCAGGTTCATCAAGCAGTACCTGCCTTTCATGAACTGATGCTGACTGGGCCTGAGCCCTGGTCATCCTGTATATAGTATGTAAAGGCACTCAGGATGATCTGCTCCATAGCCTTCCCTGGCACTGTTATCAGTCACCCTGACAGGTCTGGAGTTCCCTGGATCCTCCTTTCAGTCTTTCTTTTAGATGGGCAACACATTTGCTACTCTCCAGCCCACTGGAGCCTCTTGAGTGCAACCCACCCGGCCCCATAGACTTGTGTATAACTAGGTGTTGTAGCAGGTCAGTGACTATTTCCTCATGAATTGTGAAGATCTCATTCTGCTCCCTCTCCATGTCTTTCAGCTCAGGGGGCTGGGTGTCTAGGGATTGACTGGTTCTACTGCTAAAGACTAAGGCAAAGAAGCTATTAATTACCTCAGCCCTTGTCATTACATTTCCCCTTGCATGAAGGATGGGGATGGAGATTCTCCCTAGTCCTTCTTTTGTTGTTAATGTATTTATAGAAACATTTTTTTATTGCCTTTGACAGCAGAAGCATATGTTACATCTTCAGAGGCAGTGACCTGTTTTAAGTGTACCATAGTACTAACAGTGTTATGTTGATGCCTGGGAGTAACACCTATATCTGACAAAATAAACTTAAACACCCTGCTAAGTTTCATCTCTCCTCACCAAATATTTTTGCTTTCAAATTGTTTAATTGTTTACATTATTAAGTTAATCAGAACAATTCTTCCTAGTCTGCACCTAGTCAGCAGTTAACTTTATCTGTGTTAGACTTGTGTCCCTGAAAACGTGTCCATTTTCCTAGGTCTGGTGGATAGTTTAATAAAAACTGAGGCCTCTCCTTGTAAATGTTGCCGTTTTATATCACTAGTTCACAGATAAGTATTTGTTAATTAGTTTTTACATGCTTAAATAACTTTTGAGCTTATGGCCGTGAGCTAAACATGGAGTGAGAAAACATTCTGGTGTGTTATTTCAGAA
>JANIJG010007347.1:61671-75003 GCA_024611175.1 Megaceryle torquata
AGGACAATTCAGAATAACTTAAAAAAACCCAACAACAACAAACCAGTTGTATTGTAGTTGAAATAAAGTTCCAGAATTTCACATGAGCCCAGTATCACTGATTTAGAACAGCAGGGTACTGGAACAAATCTCCTGAAATGTTTAAAAGCTGATCCTTGCTGGATACCAAATGGAAAGCTGTTCTCACACATGGTATTTTGAGAATGACTAAAAGTAGAGTCTTTTCTTGTAATCATTCCAGGGCTGATTCTGCTAAATCACAATGTCCAAATGTAGGATGTTTGTACCAAAGTTAGACCTGTATCACTGACTTTTTCCATCCACGAAGACAGTACTCCATTCACGTGGACTGTTTGCACCCTAAGTTGGGTTTATATTGATCCTTTTTTTCCATGAGTATTTCATAAATTTGCCAAAAATTAAAATACAGTGTTTCTCTTTTACTCACTCTCAGTTATACTCTGAATTCTGTTAAAATGAAGAGGCATCCATGGTGTGTGGAATCCTTATAATGTCATCCTAATGACACTGGAAATACACTGCAAGTCTGGGAAGCTTCTTTTACTGAGCTAGGCTGCAGAAGCCAGTTGTATTTAGCTTATCAAGGAGGGTCTATATCCTGACCAAAGAATAACAAAACTTTTTTCCTCAAAGACCCCAGTACTGACACATGATACTAATATATAGCAATAACACTTATCTTTATAAATATAGTTTATCCAATTTTTGGAGAATTTACATTGAAAACATTACTGTGAATGGATAAATTGCATGATAAATCGTTTTTGCTAGCAGTTATATACTTTGGATAGAATGCTTTCATGTGAAGTATGTTACAAGCAAGAAAAACTGTAACTTAACAAGTTGGTTTTAAAATTATGAGAATCACAAGGAACATGAATGAGTGTTTCATGGCAGGAGTACTGTTAAGAGCACTGACTTTGTTCAGGAGCAAGGGAGGCCTTTTTAAACAGTAATTACAAAAGTGATTCAGAATCTGTGTAACAAAATGCTCATGAGAAGAGCATGTGAGAAAATTTGTCTTCTGACTCCTCAAGTATTTATTTAGTGAAGCTGTTCAGAGATATATTTCCATTCCAAGGAACAAATTAGAGGACATTGTTCAGTTGTATTGCAAAAAAAAAAAAGAAAGAATTTTAAGGATCAAGAACTAATTTATTCAGCTCCCAAGTGACTCTTATATCTTAGTTAAAAGTGTTAAAATTTGAGTGCTGGAAAGGGCAGTGTGTACTTTCTAACAGAGTAGAAAGTTTCTTGTTTGTGACTTTTAAAGTTGTCATTACTCCTTACTCATACATATGCCCCTGCTAATGGCATACAGAATACCTAAGTGTTATGGTTTCATTGTACAATAACACACAGGAGCCTTTAGCATTGATTCTTTGGAAAGCCATATAACAATTTACTAGTAACTTGAGTGTAATTTATCCTTAACTGTACTAGGTTTTGGTTATTTGTTTGTGTGTTTGTTTGTTAACTTCATAAATATGCCCAGGAATCTGACCAAGAATTTGGAAGTGGTGTGTTTTTCTCATCTTGATTATCTTATCTCCTAAAATTCCTGTTTTTCTGCTCTTTTAAAATATTTTAGAGGTACTCTCAAACAGTACTGCTGAACACCAAGTCACACCTAAAACCTGTAAGGAACATCTCTGGTTGGGTGTATCTGTGATGATGAAAGGCCTTGGATGTGAACACTTCCCAGGGTTTGGAACTTAGAAACCTGATATCAGAGGCGTTCAGGGTCTGCAGGTAAATCTTCTCTAGGTCTTCCATCTCAGTGTTGACCATTAAGAATAAACCATGTCTCAGACAGGGTTGTCTTTGCTTCAGTTTTGCTATCTAAACTTCATGCGTGTAGTGGATGTATATCACCACTCTGGGGACACTAAGTTGGGTAACAGATTTTCTCCAAATCCACTTTAGAAAAAAAATTAAGCAAATCTAGTTCAGGAAAAGAAAAAAAAAGTGTTCAAATACTTAATCTAATAGAAGCATCTGTCAAAACAGCTAAACCAGAGAATCTTTTCACAGAGATTTTTCCCTGAGTTTTCTGTGCAGCATAAATAAAAAGTTTCCTGCCATCTTCCTTTCTTTACCTCCATTGTTGCTCCTTTACATTCTTCACCTCTGCCCTTCACTTTTCTTTCTCTTTAAGAGCTTATCCCCCTACTGAAGCTTTTTCAATAAATGAAAATAATTACATTGACATCTTGCAAGTGTGATATTTTTCATTTCATATGCCATACCCTTTCCTTTATTGCTTATTTTCTCCATTGCAAGTGCTTGCAGAGACAATTAGCTACCCTGTTCATACAGTATGTAGTATAATGCCAACTCATGTTATCCTGGGTCTGTAGGCAGTATATACAGAAACATGATGAACTTGCTTCAGCTGAACAGCGCAGAACTTGTCAGTTGGCTGAGCTAGGAGGCTGGCAAGAGTCCACAGAGTAATCACATAGTACTCATTGAAATTCACTGTCACCACTGTGGTATTTAATTAGCTGATTTGTTGGAAGCTGGTTACAGGGAAGCAGAATAAAATTCTGAAAGAAAGCAAGCAAGAAACAGGGGAACAACAGAGCCAGACAGTCTGTACTGATTCAGAAAGATAGGGTCAGTACTTTTTCCATGAGCCATGAGCTTTTCCATTTCAATAGACTTGATTACAGAACATGAATTGGGAAATATTTCTTCTTGAACTGACGCACACATGCAGCAGTCCTTTACAGAATCCTTCTATTTTCTGATATCAAGTACAAATATTGTTATGATCACGGGTCTAAATAGCACAGACATTCTATCCTATTAAAACAGTTCATGCTCATTTTTCACTGATGGCTGAAGTGAGAGTTAAACTATTGAATAAGATGTCCCTATTCATTTCTCCAGGCTTACTACATGAATAATGTGTGCTAGAAATCAAAAATTTACTGTGCTGGAAGCATCTTGTTAAAAGCTTTAAGGATTTAGCTTGCAAGAGCACATGAGGGCCAAGATTGTGTTATATAACTGGTACCTTGAAGAAGCTTTGCATAATGGTATTCTTCAGGAATAGGCTAAACTGACTCCAGTTTAGCCCCATGCCTTCAAAGATCACAGATTCATCTCACAGACTCATGTAACTGTGAAGTTTCTAGAAGCTCCTAGAAAATGACAGAGGGTGTCTTACCACTTTTTTAATTGCTTTGAGAAGTCTGTGATATGTGTTTCCTAAATATTTTTCATTTAAATGGGAGAGCATGCCTTTCAACATACCTGTATGTTCTCTAAATTTCTGAGATGTTTAGTTATGTGAACTTATGTTCAGTAAATTTTGCTCTTGTTTGTATCTAATTCAAATTATTTTGCTGGTTGAAACCTTAAGTCTGAATTTTCTCGGTTTTTAGTCTATGTTTTGTGAATAACACTGTTTATCATTTTGTGCCTTTAGTTACTCACATGTATCATTTCCATTTTGACCAATGATAATTTGGAATTTTAATCTTCAACTCTATGATTTAGTGTGTGTAATTGTTATTCAGATACTATGCCCAAGTATCAAATACTTCATTGTGAGAGTAATTTTTATAATCTCAAAAATAGCAACTCTTCATATGAATTTACCAAGATTTCAATGTTCTTAGGTATTAATGACTTGAATAAAACAAACAAGTAGGCCATAATTTCTAAGAAAGGAATTGAAATTTATCTGATCAGTGAAACAGTGAAAGAACTGAGTGTAGTACTTACAGCAAAAAGCAGGGGTGTTAGCACCTCTGTTCTGTTTGTGTTAGACCCTTAAAAAGCTGAGCTCTTTACAAAAGCATCCTTTGCTGCAAGTGCATAGACAGCAGCATCACAATGCTGAGCAGCAGCCAACAGATGTCAATCACAGGCATCTTGATGTTGTGCACCATTTTCCCTGCCAAAGGTGTGGTGTGGAAGCTCCTGATTGCCACAGCTGCAAAATAAAAGGAGGCTTAAAACCTACAGAAATCTGTAGGCTTGTTTGTTTCCTAGGACTGCTAAGTTTCACAGATGCTGTAAACTTTCCTGGGATGTATGCTCAAAGTATGAAGTTTTCAATAATGCCCAGCTTGTACTCACTTATGTGGGAAATAAAAAGCATCCAGATCATAAAGTATTGTTAATGTGGCTGCAAGCACCCTGACTGGCCTGGGAGGAGTTTTCCTGCCTCATGCTGGGCTTATTCTGCAACATGTAGGAAAATGATGTTATAAGACTCCTTCCATTCTGGTTTATGATCATGTTTTATCCTGTGAGTCTCTTCTCTGCTGTATAAACTGCTATAGTTTAGCCTTGGATACAAGCAGAAATATTCAAAGAACTCCTAAAATGGAGTACATGACTTATGTTTGTGTTCAACTTTAAATGCTGAAGACCTGCTATTCAAAACTCTGGGATGCTTGTGTCTGAGAGGAAGCAGGTCATATCTCTGAAAAACTGGAGGTTTTTCAAATTGTGTAGTCACAGTGGTGACTTCTGATAGCTATGCTATGCCATAGCTCATTTTGCTTCTTGCAAATGTGGTGATAAAGCTCTTGTCAAGTGCTCAAAGTTTACAGCTGGCAGGTGCCAACTAAGTTGTCTGCATAAATTACTTGTATAACTCAGTATGGAATTGTTTCCTGTTACAGCAAAGCACAGGATGTGACCAAGCCAATAATGAGTCAAAAGCTTAACTTATCTGTGACACAAAACATTATTAAGTCATGCAAACTTATGTGCAGGCAAATTATCATGGTTTACGCAGAGAAAACATCACGCAAACCTAGAGCCATCACTGTCTCTGCATAGCTAAGAGAATTAGAGGAGGGGATCTTTGCATATGTTTCACTGCATTGTTGGTGCCAGGTTCCAGCCTTGAGTGAGGTGAAATTTCTCTGCTACCATTAACCCCTAGGCCTAGGTTAGACTAGTAGACTACTACTAGTAGACTACTTTTTCATTAATAAGTAATCATGAGATCTCTTAATAACTTGCTTTGGAAACTTCAGTTGAATCTTACACTTCCCCTGAAAGTGGCTTTTGCAAATTTCTCATCTTCCCTTATTTTTACTCCTTTACTTTTTTATTATTTGTGGAAGGATACCTGCCAGTTTCAGATGCTTGTGGCGGAAGCTGTAAATTCACAGCCACCATAAAGCTGATGAATAGTTCTTCTAACCATGTATTTTTCTTGGGACAACTCCATTGAGGTTGTTACCATCTGGCAAAGTATTGAGAAACGTGGCTACAAAAACAGAGGAAAGAATCTGTATTCCTTTGGAATACAAGTACTAACAAGTTGGAAAAATAAATACCACTGAAAAAAATCCAGGCTGCTTAGACATCAGAAATACTATGTTTTGTAGACAGTGGAATGGCAGAAAAAAAAAGCTTTCCCCAGGAACTGCTTTTTGATGTCACTAATTCTTCCTATGTTTTGCTGACTTAGGAAGTTGTCTAATAGCATGTGAGTATGTGTTAAGCCATCTTGCTTACATATTGGTGATATAAACCTGCCTGACCTTACCTGTGGAAAAAGGAATACTGTAACATCATTACATCCATCAGTGATGTTGGAGCAACTAGTACACGACTAGGCAACACTGAGTAGTTGAGTTCAATTCATCTTTGGCTGGCACCAGTACACATCAGCTGCCTCATCTCACTGAATTCATCCATTTATGTCAACCAAGTGAGAACAGTGAATTATTAAAATCACTAGGTTAAATTAACTGGCAAAGTACATTTTTGTTTCAGAGTTGTAGTCTGATGATTTATGCTTGTGTTTTTGAAGGTGAAGTGGATCTTTAATGACAATTTTTTCCACCAAGATCTTTAACCATTTTTCAGTGCAGGTGTCTAATGATTTAATAATTCTAAAAAAGGCAGATTTGGGTATTGTTTTACTTATATAGATAGAACTAATTGTAGAATAAGCTTACTTAGAATAAACATGTTCCATACTCTTTTTTTTCCATATTCATAGAACAGCACATTCCTATAGCACACTATAGTCTCAGATGTATTTTTTAATATGGAATATTAGGTAATATTTCTTATGTAATTTTCAGGTTTCATTATCAATGTTGCTGCACTTGTATATATGTATATTTAATTAAAATGAATGCAAAATTCCACGATTTTATAGATTTTTTTTTATCATAATCACACTGATTTCTCACTGCTGAAATCCTCTGCTTAAAAGAGAACAGCAGTGACTCACAGTTCTTAACTCATGTCTGCATATTGAACCTAAGTTTTGTCGTTGATCTGTTTTCTCTAAATCTTTGTGATACAATTCTGAAAAGCTACACAAGCTGTGTTGTATTACTTAAAATTATTCACGTTCTTGTATGGACAGCACAAATAATTAAGAATAATTAGATAAAAATTTGTTTTTCCTGGGTACTCATGGATGTAGCTTTGAAATAATCTTTTTATAAATATTTGTGCTGAAGTACATTGACTAACAGAATGTTCAGAATGGAGATATGATTTAAACTTGACTAGAAATAATACTTTAAATCCTAAGTCCCAGTTATTATGTGTAGGTGTATTGTGTCTTTCATAGCTCTATTGTTTTAGACAGTTTCTGTCCATTCTGACATTTATAAATGGTGGATTTTCCATAGTAGCCAGATCCACATACCAACCAAGGGACGGATTTGTAGGAATCTGTAAGTTTAAAATTGAAAAATGTTATTTATCCCCATATGAAAAGAGAACAAAAGTGTTTCTACATTGCAGAATGTTAATTAGGTAAAGGCAATGACCTTGAGACTTAGCTTGGTAAGTCTGGTTCTGGGATGAATGGCTCATCTGAAAAGCTACTATCAAGATGCAGTATTTTCATTGATGCTGTCCTGCTCTGTCTATGCCTTCAGGAATCATGGGTCCCAGATTTCTGGTCAGAATTGCAGCAGTAATCTGAATAACTGTTATTCCTTCCTGATTGATTCTGGAGCAATTAGGTGTTCTGGGCACATCAGGGGAGTTGTGAGAAGATGACTGAGGATTACTGGCATCTAGGTTGTTTATTGTGCACCTTTGGCATGGTGCATCTTTTCCTCTTTGTTCTCTCTGACACCTACAGTCAGTTCCTGATACCTGTTGATGACATAAGGTAAATTATGCTTAGTATGGTAAAAACCTGCATTTAGTGGCTATGGTTCTGTTTTTTACAGAGAATACTCTTGGAATCATGGAATTGTAGAATGGTCTGGATTGGATTAGGATCTAGTTCCACCCCATTTGCCATGTGCGGGGACACATCCCACTAGACCAGGTTGCTCAAAGCCCCATCCAACTTGGCCTTGAACACTTCCAGGGAGGGGGCATCCACAACTTCTCTGGGTAACTTGTTCCAGTGTCTCACCACCCTCTTTTTCATTTCCAATCTGACTCTACCCTCTCCGGTTTCAAACCATTGCCCCTCATCCTATCATTACACTGGGTTGTGGCTTAGACTGAGCTAGGAGCTGGGCACCACGTTGCCACTCACTCTCACCACCCACCTAACCTGCTGGTGAAATGGGCAGGTGAATGGGCAGAAAAAGGCAAAACCCTGTGGGTTGAGATAAAGAGAATTTAGCAGAATAATTGCAATAGGAGATGAAACAACAGTAATAACAGTAATAGTAATGAAACAATATATACAGTGAGTGATATGAAACATGCCAAATCACCTAGATCTGCATCAGCAGTCCCATTCCAGTGACCCATGCAACCTGCCCAGTCTGTCCTCACCCTTATATAGCAGGCATGACATCAGTATTGTATGCAATATCTCATTGGCTCGTTTGCTTGTCTATCCTGGCTGTGGACCCCTCACAGCTCCTGGTGAAAAGTAACCCTATCCAAGTGGAACCCATGACACACTTCCTGATAGAGTTCCTCCCTGTCTTTTCTACAGGCCCCCTTTATGTACTGGAAAGCTGCTATAAGGTCTCACCAGTGCCTTCTCTTCTCTAGGCTGAACAACCCCAAGTCTCAGCCTGTCCTTCCCAAGTCTCTCAGCCTGTCATCACAAGAGAGATGCTCCAGCTCCCTTACCACCTTCACAGCCATCCTTTGAACCCATGTCTTTCTTACGCTGGGGGACGCAGAGCTGAACACAGTACTCCAGGTGGGGGTATCATGAGACCAGAGTAGAGGGAGAGAATCTCCTCCTTTGACCTGGTGACCACACTTGATGCAGCACAGGATGTGATTGTTTTTTCTGGTCTACAAATGCACACTGCTGGATCACATTCAGTTTTTAATCCACTAGCACCCCCAAGTCCTTCTCCACAGGGCCTCTCTCCGTAAAATTTTGATGTACATCGCATGAGAGCAACAGTCTATCCAGCTGCTTGTATTTGTTAACCATTAAGTAAAACAAAAGGAAAAAAAAAATCTTTCCCATTTCCCTGCATATCCCAACTCAATGTCAGTGCTATTCCATGAAATGAAAACATTAAGAAATGCCATTTGTTTAAAAAAAGGAATGTTTCCCTCCAGAAATTATTAGTAGTTAGGGAATATGAAGGGTCATTACCATTTCTTTCTCTGCTCTTACTCTATTCTGATTGTTTCACCTGTGCTGATTTAGCAACAAAAAATGCTAGTCCAAGAATGTGCATATTTTTAAAAGCTTTTCTTTGTAATGCTTGACAAGTTGCAATATTTGGCAGTGTCCCAATTATTCAAACTACTATGACCATTACCATTATTTATTTTTCTGCCAATTAATGCGATAGCCTTTTGGTAAGACTCTATCCTAAATATAAATCAAAAGCAAGCTCAAAATAATTATGTGGCTTGTTAAACATATTTTTCTTTAGTTGTGGCTACTCTCTGTGTCCAGGGGGAAGGGTACAACTAGGTATATCTTAAGATTTCCATCCAATCTTGGCTTCAAATAAAGGGGTTTGTTAATGTTGAATTTGCTTTCTTGCAGAAAGTAGGGAAGAACCCCTTCTTGTCAACAGAGATTAAATACCAAATTACATCATTAGGACTCAAAAAAATAATGGAATCCTGTGCAGCAATACTCTCCTTCTCTTTTTATTTGTCTCTTTTTATCTTCTTTCTTTAGTTTCTCTTTCTTAAATGGCAACAGTGGTGCTAAAAATCCTTACACTGCTGATGAACTCACTGAGTCATTCAGCCTTGTTTAAATACGTGTAATTCACATAGACAAAAAAACCCAACATTGTCTCTTAAGACTGTTAGCTGAGCATCTGCCTATTTCCATTAAAGAGGTATCTTTCCAAAGGCCTAGAAAAATACTGCTTTACAAAAACTATGGAGAGAAGATGATGGCATTTGAAGGTTTATAGGGGGAAAATGGAACACCTCTTGCTGTCACTGTATTTACACAGCTTGTCTGGTACTGCTTGATAGCATGTAAGTGAAGTCCTGACACTGAAAAGATTCATTTATGGGCTGAGCTTCTGGCAGTACAAATCATCTTAATTGAACCATGTAGGACCTCTCAAAGTACTGGGGTCCTTCCAGAATTGGTGCCTTGAATGGTTAGAAATCTGCTGAGAGAAAGCGTTCCTCTGAAACTTTTCCCTTGTTTTTGTGAGTTTATTCTCCTGTAAAACACCCTGTAGAAACATGGTGCTAATTCCACATTACCACATTGAACTGAATAAACTTGCAACAATAAAGGAAAGATTAAAATCAGGTTATGAATTATTTGCTACCAAAATAATTTATTGTTCCAGCTAAATAGAAGAGATTAAATCTATTGTAAGACTCTTAACATCCTGTACCTTCAGTGAAGTAAATTCGAAGTTTATTCAGATGTTTCTGGGACAAATTTTACCCCACTGTGATGAATGCAGACTGATACTAACTACTTTTTGGCTTCTGCATCAGATGAAGAAAATGCCAGTGGCCTGATTCAGATGTCACTTGGGTGGTCAAGAATACAGAAGCTTGTGCAGTAATGATCTGCTGGATTGGCCTTATAGTGCCCCACTGCCAGCTGCTATGTCTGAGCAGCTTTCCAAAAATGTAATCAGAGTCAGTTTGTAACTTCTTTCATAGAATTTTGTTTCAGAGTAAGTGACTTTCATCATCTCTTTTTAATTAAAAAGAAAACAACCCAAAACTTTATTATCAACATTGCAGGTCACATACCTCCTTCAAGTGTTCTTTCATTAGCTGTTTGAGGCTTTTTTTTTTACTTATTCTACAAAATGATTAATAGTGTCATTTGGTGACCTCATGTCATTTAGCTGATACTGTTTCCACCTCTCATGGTGTCAGAAGGCCAGACTATGGCATACGGTCAGGACACTTGGTGGGCTCTGATCAGTTATTTACTTTCTTGTAATGCAAAGTCCTGTTTAGTTTGACACTTGTGCTGCTGTCAGAGGCAATAAAGGTCAGCAGTTGTGGTGACAAATTAGTTTTGACAAGCTTAATGACCCCAATGAAGAAAAGTCTGTAGCCTTGATAGCGACTGCAGAATAATTGGTTAGCTCAGCCAAACAAGGAACATGTTAAAATCCCAAATCCTCTCCGGCAGACCAATTATGCCATTCAGCAAAAGAAGTGGAAGGTTGCCATCAGCTTCTATAGTGATATAAAAGCATCAATGGGCTGTATTTCAATCAATTCAGTTTTGTTTAGTGAGACATCAGGACACTGGAGGAAACAATTGAGCCTTTCAAGCAGTGTTCATACTATAAATTGAAGCAGAAATCAGAGGGAAATCTTCATAAGAGCCTTTTAGACCTTTATTGACAATAGTGGTTTGCAAGGTTTCGGATAAGTGTGTATATATGTGTATGTTGAATTAGCTAAATGCAGAAGTCTTATTCAGGTTTTCCTCAGATTTTCAGGCTGTAGGACAAAACACCCAAAATCAAGTAATAAATAATGTAAGTAGCAGAGTAACACCTGGCATGTACTTAATAAAGAGTATTTAATGTTTCTTCTATAGTCTTCATAAAGTGAAGATAAGCACTGTAGGTGCATAGCCTTAACGTCAGGATCCCTAATGTATGCTGGTTTTGGTATTACAATGTATGCTGTTAATAAGCATCAGAAGGTCATTGATAGCAAGACTAGCAAACATGATTAGATGTGGGGCCTTTTTATGAGCAAACACTAATGGACAAATAAAAAAATCTGTAGAACCATCATCTTACCAGCAATATCATCATTGCCATGATCCTTCTTCATTTCTAGACTCTGATTCCCCCTCTGACTAACTATGAAAATAAAAATAACTAAATAAATGAAACCCTCTTTCTGTAAGTGGTCAGTTTTCTAAAGGAAATAGAAGTTGCCAGTGAGGTACACCAAGAACTTCCACTGAGCCCTCCTTGAGTCATCTCTGAGGTCTGAAACTCAGGAGATCTTCAAAGATAAACCACTCTGCTTTTAATGCTTTATTGGTGCATATAGGATGCAAAGGGAAGAACAGAATACAGATGCCACAGATGTTTTTCACAGTGCTGCTGATGTAACTAGAATAAGTAAGCACTTAGTCCAGCAGGATCCATCCTGAGATTGCCCATTCACTTCAATTTCTTGATTCTTTCAGGTCTTTGAAACCATTCCAGTTTTCCACTCAGTCATCATTCCTGCCTTCCCACTCACTCTAAGAGAGAAGTTGTTATCTGAAGATAATCAGTGTTCTGTACAAAGTTATTGATAACAAATGCCTGTCAGTCTTACCAATCTGCCTTAAAATATAGATACCAGATTTGCTCACCCTGCATTTGGATCTGTCCAGCCAGATGTTGACCTTTTCAACAGCAGTGTAAACAAAGTTATTTTGGAACAGAAACTCCAGATAAGTAAAATCCAATAGAGCACCATTCTGCTGTGTTTTCAGTTGGTTTTGTTATGCACATCAACATGCATATTTAGAAATGCACTTGATTAGGAGGTGGGCATAAAATCAGGTTGAGAGTTACTCTTCTAGTTTCATTAGTTCATGTAAGCTATACCTGTTGTTCATTTTCAGTTAATCTTTGTATTGAGCATTTACATTTATTTTTATCACATCTTTGTCTTAATGATACAGGCCATTAAAATAGAAAACAAAGTTTTTATTGTCAGTTAAAAAAACTGAGCACAATGGTTTTGGCCAGCAGTGCAAAAATAGCTCTAATATCTATTATAGCTTCTCTAAGACATCCTTTCACAGTGGGACAAGATTTATTTCAAGGCCTATTGAAAGCTGAAATGATTCACAGTGAATGAGGTAATACTTACTAAGAAGAATGCAATGTCTACTAAGGAGAGAAAAAAACTTCATGCACTAGTGGTATTGTGTTCTAAGGGTAGTTACTTACCAAGTCATGTCTTTTTATTTTTCTTTGGTGAAATTCAAAGCATCTTATCCTTACTCTCAGAAAATTGCATAGATTATCTCCTACCTGTGTCAGGTATCTTGGGTTTTGTTCTTTCTGGCTCTACATATAAGCAGTAACAATTAGGTACAGTCATTAATCTATTATCTAAAATGTCTGCTAGGTATTCCGTAACCAGTTGTGGTGCCAGAAATGCCACATAAATAAAGTCTTGTAACTCACTTCACTTGAGGAATGGCATATGCAGTTATCTTTAGTAATATGCTTTACTAACCAATCTTGTTTGTTTTGTTTTTTTTTTTTTCTGTCACTATTTAATGCATCTAATTCTTCTGGCTGGCCTTGCATGCTCTGGACTGGCTTTTCTCATCCTAGCCTTCAATTTATTCCCAAAGTGTTCTGCTTCTGTGAAGTCTGTAAACCCTTCAAGGCTTCCCTCAAAAATGAAATCTGTTAGGAATAGGAACAAAAGTATTGGATTCATCAAGGCTTGCGGTTATTCCATCAGTTACAGCCTTAGTGCAATGACTTCTGTTTGTCCTGACTGCAGCCATGGCCTTAACCCAGGCTCCCAGTCCTACTGTGACAAGGGCTTGCCTGCAATGCAGCCCCAACTGCCCTCACAGTGTGATTTCTGCTGATGTCAAATGTTTTCTTCTATGTGCTGTGAAGAATGTTTGCAAGAGGCTAGGCTTTGTTGTGCACATAAACCAAGTCCCAGATGATGCAGTATGAACTCAGTTTGCTGGAACAGAGTTGAGCTTTGGTGACATTAAATGCAATGTCAGAAAGCTGTAAATCCAACAATTATCTGAAGATCACACTGCTTCTTTACTATGTTTTCTGATGTTACGAGGGAGGAGGAAGAGGAGGAACAACAACCTTGTTTTCTTTTTGTATACATTTTACTTATCTGTTCTTTGCACTTTGGTACATTGCACCAAAAGAAGGAAAATAATTCATAGAGTTTTCTCTTGCTACTGTTTATACTGGCACA
>JANIJG010007348.1:0-32796 GCA_024611175.1 Megaceryle torquata
CTGTGTGGGCTGCCCTGGGTGACCCTGCTCTGGCAGGGGGGTTGGACTCACTGATCTCCAGAGGTCCCTTCCAACCCACACAATTCTATGGTTCTATGATTCTCCAGTTCTACGATTCTATGTTAAAATATTGGCTTTGTCCACAGCTCCTTACCCTGGAGAGGCCAGACCTGTTGGTCTAAGCATTCCTTTACAGATTTGCCTGTCTATCTAGAGTGGTGTTGTGAGGTCTTTCTATTATCTCATCTAAATAGTTTAAAAAAAAATTATACACAGATACTGCTGTCGTGCTTTGGCTAAATCCTAAATTCTTCCTGGTGTGTGGGATTTAGATTCCCACACTTGCCCACCCTTTGGAGACATTTCTCTCTCCAATCTCGTTATCTTTGTGCAGCTTCTCCAGTTGATATAACCTCTTTGACATTGCTGCTGTGTTGCTTGTGAGCAAAACCACTTAAAAAACAATGCACTTGCTTCTTAAATGCTTGCCAGATTGAAAAGCAGCTGCTAAAACATCTGCTCGAGGTGAGTTTCCTAGCAGCAGGGTGGCCGTTGGCAAGGGAAGAAGGGTTGGACTCCTTCTTAAAAAAACCAAAACCCCTCTGCTGTCCCTTTTGTGGGAAAGACACTGTAAAAATATCACCCTGCAGGTGGAATTGGGCGTAGAAACTGGGAAAGAGGAGCTGCAGCCTGGCTGTCACTTTAACAGGTATGACTGCATTTAAGCACAGGTTATGAAATTCTCTTGTGGGGTGTGTTTGTTTTGTCTGGGGGCTTTTCCCCCTGGAAGTTGGTTGTGTTTAGTGTCACTGCTGAGCTTTTATGCAAGTGTCCTGTACCAAATGAATGCAGCGGCTCAGCAGTTCCACTTCTAACAACACAAACTTTCTCATTAAGATAAACTAAAGGAGAGGGGAGGAAATGCTGAACCCTAGGCTAGAGTTCACTCCTGCAGCTTGGATCCAAAACTCTACTTTCGTGTTGAGTGACTTGAATAGATCCTAGGAGGTGACTACAGCACCTAGAAACAGGGTGAGTGTGGAGAAAATGAACAGCAGAAGAGCTCCGTTTTCTGTCGCTTTGACAGCTGTGACTTACTGTGAACCGTGGGGGACCTGCAAGGGCCCGGGGGAGGTAGTCCCGCGGTGTTGGTAACAGGATCTAACGGGGCTGGAGGGGGAGTCGGTGCTGGCCTGTCGCTTGTGCCCAGCCGCGGAGGGACAAGGCGGTGGCCGGTGGCCTGGGGCGGGGTTACGCGCTGTCCTGGCCGCTGGCACAAGGGGATGGGCTTTAGGACCTAACTAGGGGGTGTGGCCAGAGAATCGCTCGTCACTGGGATTGACAGCTCCCTGGGGGCGGGGCCGGGTTTGTTCCCGCCTGGTGGTGGAGCAGGGGGCGGGGCCAGTTCGTGAGGCGAACGGGCCCCCGTGATTGGCAGCCGGCGCGGGCGGCGGGCGGGGGCGGGCGGCGCGGCTGGTCGCACGCTTATTGGCTAACGGTGCCGTCGGGTGGGTGGCTCGGCGGCGCGGATTGGTGGGCGGTGGCGGGTCGGCCCCTGTGATTGGCAGGCGGCGGCGGCGGGTGCGAGGCGGCCGCCGAGCGGTTTGTTTTGCTCGCGGCCCGGGCGCCCTGTGGCGGCGGCGGCGGGGAGCGACCGGGACCGCCCGTGCCCCCCTCCCACCCCCGCCGCCGCGCCGGGACCCGGAGCGCGGCCGCCGGAAGGAGGCGGCGGCGGCGCGGGCCTGGAAATGTGGCGGCGGCTGTGAGCCCTCCCCCTCGGCCCGGCCGCCATGGAGCCGCGGCGGTGACAGCCCCGTACTCAGCGCGCCGTCAGGCGCGGGCCCGCCGCCCGCCGAGATGGGTGAGAGCCGCGGCCGGGGGTGAACGCGCGGGGGGGTGCGGGCGGGCGGGCGAGCGGCCTCGCTGGCGTCGGCGGGGGTCCGGGGCCGCCTCTCTGGGCCTGCGGCGGACGGGGGGGATGGGCCGCACCGGGGAGGGGGCGGTGGGTCCCTAGGCCGCCCCGCGGCGCGCCGGGGCCTTCCGCGGGGGTGCGCTGGGGGCTGCGGGAGCTGAGCTGCTACCGAGGGCCTCGGCCGGGCCCCGTGGGGCAGGGATGGGGGGAGTCGGCCCGCGGCCTCCGGAGGTCCGGGCTGGACGGGTCCTTTGGCCCGCGGTGGCTTCGCTGCCCCGGGGTGGTTACATCGGGCATCGGCTGGGCCTCCCTCAGCGCGGAAACCACTCGCCGTGGGCAGACAGTGAATTTCAAGCGGTTTCTTTCATATCTTTTAGAAAGAAATGCGTTGTACTAGAAAGCGCGGCCAGCCCCGGGCGCTCCGGGAGCGCTGCCGCCCGAGCCGCACGCACCCGACCTCAGGCTTTGACTAAAATTGGCCAGGCGGAGTAACCGAGGATCAGTAGGTCAGGCTTGGAAGCTGAGGGAGGTTTTGCAGCCTCTTAAGAATCAAGTTGCCTCTTTTCGAGGTGGGAATTTATGTGCTTAAACTTAATTGGGGAAACTTTTACTGTGGTATTAATTGCAGCTTGGGAGTCTATCAAAACAGTTTACTTTGAATTCTAGTTTGACGTGCTAAACCCAGACAGTAACGTGTAAAAACGAGTGAAGGAGTTAGAAGAACTCTTTCTCAAGAGTAAAACGTTGCTGTCAGAAGTTGCCGTGACTGAATTGAACTATTAGGTTTTTTGGGCTGTATGTCCAGTGTAATGAACTGCTTATGGATTTGGGTTGGGGTTTTTTTTCCGTTACCTAGTTCCCTTTTGAGTTTAAAGCAGAGTCTCACGTACTAGAATCAAAAACTTAGTTGCTGTAAACCAGAACTTACTCATATTTGCCTGTTGGCAAGGGAATTGCCTTTGCTGTCGTAGGTGCAGGGTTGCATGGCTTTCTGGGCTACTACCACTTGAATGCTTCTTCCTTACAACCGAGTTTAGTTTTCTAAGACTGCCCTCGGTTACTTAGTCCATGTGCATAATTAGTTCTTCTAGTTCGACTATAAATTCATAAAGCTTTGCAAATGCTGCTTAAAGCAAAAGCAAAGCAACTGCATTTCCTTTGTACTCTGCTTTGATTTCCTAAATACCACAAATACCTGCAGATCCCTCGGTAGGCACGTCTCCTTTACAAAGAGGTGCAGAATTATTCTGTCTCCATCTCCTTGTAAGGAACCAGCCAGGTGGTGCATAAGCCTAAAATAGTTGAGAAGGAAAGAGTTGGATTTCCATGGAGGTGTTTTCAGATGGCCGTTGGATGCCTGTTTAAAAACATGTGAGTGCAAAGTGAAAAAAGTGCAGTTTCAGAGACTGGTCCACCATAGCATCGTACGCTGGTGCTGGAGTAATGATGGTCCAGCCCAAGCAGATGGCTCAGGATAGGAAAGACCTTACCTAAATTCACTGGGCAGTTGTGATCCTGTCATCTGAGGGTAACAGGTTATGTCACTCTACACTTTTCTTCCATCTTGTTTTTTGTAAACTAGCCCGAAAGGTCCGTGGTGGAGTGAGCCGAAGTAAGAGCTTGGTGTGGTGATTTGTCATCGCTCCTTTGGTGCAGCTGGAGCTCACTGAGGGCCATGCTCTGGCCCTTTTCAGAAGGGACTGTGACTGAGGGTTATTTCCCTACAGGGAGCTCCTTGGCAGCATCTAAAATACAGCTACTTAGCATCATAGAATTGTTTAGCTTGGCAAAGACCTTTAAGATCATCAAGTCCAACCATTAACCTACTTGTTTCTAACACTGAGAACTAATCTTTAAGTGTGGAAGGGAGGGGAGAGCAGCGTTGGGGCTGGATGGTCTGTGGCAGGCCCAGGCCAAAAGCACGCTGCAGGCCCAGCTGCAGTCGAGTCTTTCCCTCGATCTGCTCTTTTTTCCTGCCTGTGTCACTTCCTTCCCTTGGCTCACACGCACCCATGGCCGAGCTCGGAGCTCCCGGCTTCAGCAGCCCTGACACCCCTGGTGTGCTCGGGGGGGAGGGGAGCAGGGCTGAGCCCGCACCTTAGGACCAGCTTAAATCCCAACCTCTTGGTTTTTTACATTTGTGGGTGAGAAGAGATACCCCAAAGATATACCACATGGATCAGGTTCAGAGAGAAACTCTGACTTCTCTTTTAAGCCTACAAACCAGGTCGCTTGCGATTTCCTGAACATGGAGCAGAGCAGCATTTTATTACCCCTCAGCCTGTCACAGTGAAGGACTCACAACTTTATTCCAATCTTTTTTTCCCCCAGCTTTAACACGGCCCCAGTTTATCCACCTCACTCATGAGACTCACTCCTTGCCCCTGGACCTGCTGATCCCTTGTGCAAACAAGCAGCTTTGCTGTTGCGGTGGCAGATAACAAACACATGCTCATTTGTTCACTTTATTTTCTTTTTTCAAGTAAATGTGGCATCGTGTCTTCTATTGCCATGCTATATAAAATAGCATCCTGGTTTAGAGGGGTTTACAGACTTCCTGTTTTTACCAATGTGCAGATGCTTTTACTCTGTTTGAACTTCATGATTTCTTTTTTTTTTTCTTTTTTTTTTTTAAAGAAAACACAACTATTTCCACTTCTGCCACAGCAAATACACTGCCTTGCTCAGACCTGTGTAATAAACCACGTTTTAGTTGAAATAAATGCTTTCTGCAGAGGAATAGCTTTCTCTGTGAGTAGCAGTTCCCCTTTTATCGATGTTATAAAAATCCTTGAGTGTAGTTTTTCAAACATGAAAAGCATTTCCTGGACAACATCTTTCCCGCACAAAGCAGAACTGTGTTTCCCAGACCTACTGGAGACTGAGCAAAACAGGGTCTCTCAGTGCACTTCAAAAATTGCTTCGTTTTCATTTGTAATAACTTTTGCATTGTGTGATTAATGTGATGCTGCTGCGTGTGCTTCTTTCAAGTCAATCTATGGAAATCCTCTGTTTTGATGGAAATAAAGAAGTATTCATGCTTCTCCACATTAAATCAATCCCAATGCTGTCCCAACTGGAAACACTACACAAGCTCAGATCGATATTTGATGCTTATGGTGTAAAAAGCTAAATACTGCATCGTTTCCTACCTCACCAACACAGGGTTGAATTACAGAAGGCGTATTTCAGTACTAGGGATCCAATAGCTCTGTGTAAGGTTAGTAAAAAATGAAGATTCCAATTCCCCTGAAGTTGTTCCATCAGCTTTTGATGGGCTGTGTTGTGTTTTGCATGACTACAAGGAAGGTTTTGGTGTTGGCACTTGTCTGCAGAGCAAACTGAGTTTGCAGCAGGTGAGATACAGGCCCAGCAGTGCCCTAACTGGGGTTCAGAGGCTGCCCTGAAGAGTTGAATGTCTTGTAAATTCACGAGTTTCCTCAGTTGTGTAGCTGAGCTGCACCCTTTATTAAGAGATACTTAATTGGTTAGATCAGATGCTTGTCCTCTCTGCCCAGCCGCTGTAAACCAGCTGACTTCACACACGGCCAGGGCTTTGGGATCAAAGACCTGCAGCTGATGGTTGCGTTGGAACCATTGATCCCGGTGTTCCAGTGCTGTGCCATACTGTGAGATGCAAATGCTGACGTGTAGGTGTATTCTTTGATTGACTCGATTTCTTGTCATGAGTGCTCGGTTCTAAACTGCTTTCATAGCTGTTTTGCTTCTTGCCCAAAGGAACTCTGCCAAGACAAGCTCTTCTTCATCCTCCTGGTATCTTGCCAAACCCAAACTGCACTGTAGTGGAAAACTTGTCTCCCAGCTCTTCACAGCGTGTTTCGGGTGGTAGGCACTCCGGGGATATGCCAGTCCACGAGCTGTAACATTTTATTGTGCAAAGTTATCGTCTTTGTCTGCCAGGTGACTCAAAGGCTTAATATCAAATGAGATTAAAGAGTAAGAGTAAATTGGAGAAACTCCAGTAAGGTAAAAGGTTAAACGTTCAAATGTAAAGTTAAAGAGAGAGAGAGAGAGAGAGAGGGGAAAAAAAAGTTGTGCTGTTAGCTACCTGGAACTTGAACTTCATTCACAACTGGTTTTTTCACATTTTCCTCCCACAAGGGGTTACTTAGTGCTGAGATAGATCCTAGTGATTATTTCCTTTGGCTGATGTGCTTTGTGAAAATGCAACCTCTTGCTCTGGTTGTGTTACTTCTACCCCTCTCTTCTTTTGCATGCAGTTGGAATTTCAAGGAGTGCTCTCCCTTCTCTGCTACCACAATGTGGTTATTGTCTCATTTGGCTTGTCTTGGATAGCAGAGATTTGGTAGGTTTTGATTTGGGAGTTTTAAGTAACTTTATTTGCTTTGCTTTCCTTTTTTTTTCCCTTTTTTTTTTTTTTTTTTAAGGGTTTTACTCTAATTAACACCTTCTGCAAATGCCTTGGGAGGTTTCTTTCCTTTCCCCTCTATTGTCTGGCCTAGGGCTGATGTTTCTCTTTTCCTGGGAGCACATAGTGGAGCCCACAGTGGAAGTGCCTCTGCTCTTGCGTTCAGTGCTCTCAGAAAGCTAAAACAGACCGTCTGGGCAGAAACTATTGGTCATACCAAAGATAATATTGGTGTGACTTTTGTCCTGACTTGGACTTCTTTAGATGTTCTCCCTCTACAAATTGGTATTTTCTCCCCTTTTTGCTTCTAAATTTTGTTAGCATTCACTCCCTGCGTGTGTTGGAAGCTGTTTATGTCCCACATCTGTCATCTCTAAGCGTTGCGAAAATCTAGTTTGTTATTCAGACATTGATTAATTATGAACCCAGTCTTCTGCATAAAACATAAGCTTCATCAAGAGACACTCACAAACAAATGCCTAACATGGAACTGAAGAAACAGATAGTCCCAGTGAGTCCCCTTCACAGAGAAATACACAGATACGAGACAGTCCCTCCATTAATGTACAGCAACTGTTCCCAGGACGCTGCTTCCAAGTGCCAGGTATTACCCATCCCAACCAGTGTCAGGAGTCAGAAGCAAATGTGTAGCTACGCTGGTTTGTTTTTTGAAATCGAGTTTGAGTTATTTACAGATCAGCCTCAAAAATCCTCATTTCAGTTTAACCAACCTGATACGTTTGAGGACTTGGGGGAAGACAGGAGCACTGCTAGCACAGCAAGCACTGCGTGCCCGACGCTGTTGTACAAGTTGGGATGTGATAACCTTGTCTGTGTGTTTAGTGCTTCAGTAAGTTCCAGTTGTCAAAAAAGAAAAAGAAATTAATTTACATCCAAGGTGCTGATCAAGTCCAACCAGGCTCTTTTTAGAAGATTCTTCATCTGAGCATGTTTGGAGCTGATCTAATCTCTGGTTCAAATTTCACATCTAAATTGTGTCTCAGTATCAGAAAGGAATTAACTGGATGTGTTATTTGCCAAGGAGACAACACTTCAGCCCTAAAAATTCTTGAGTCAGAGACAGCAGCCCAGCAACCCAGTGGCACGAGCGTGCCAGTAGCAGATCGGCTGATGGCATCTGATGCTGCTTTATCACGCTGGTGGCACAGGGCCTAGGAGCAGAGTGGCCAGTGCAGTCCCATTTTAAACCAAAGGATTATTTTCAGTAGCTTTGACACCATCTTGTTTTGTGGTAGCATCCATCACAGCACAGCTACCATACATTTCTCTCCTTTTTTTTTTTTTGTCTTTATTTTTCTCTAGACTTCCTATGGAGTTCTGCTAAATAGCACTTCTCAAAACTAACAAGCAAGGCAAGAACACTTTAAATTGGTTACATCAGGAATCTTAGATCCAGAAAGTAGTTTTCACTCAGTACTATGTATAAGTAGTATTTCAGTGTGCATTTTTATTCTCCTGCATTTGCAAGAAGCCTTGAATTGACCCCGCTGCATTATGCTTTGCCAGCAGACAGCGTTTTAATGCTCGATAGATCTTGCAGTCTCATAAAATGGTTTGAACTTGGTTCTATCAGCTTGTTTTGGGGGAAGGGAGGAATGTGTTGGGGAAATCAGTGAAAGTGGGTTGAAATTCAGAGATATTCTAAGATGATTCTTTGTCCCATTCTTCATTTTTCTTTCTGTTGCCTGTGGTTTGTTCCTCTACTGATAAAGAATTTAAAGTTAACAGGATATAAAATTGGAAAGAACAGATTCATACCACACTTCCTTGGCAGAAAAGCATCAGTTTGCCCTTCCCAAGTGACCTGTGATGATCCAGCAGATCTGTCCAAGTTGCACTGCCTTTTGTGAAGTGATTTGAACAGAACCAGGGGCTGGTGGTAGTTATTCTGAAGGTTACAGATTCCCTCTATAACAATGGACAAGCGATTTAAATTGTATTTGTTTGCTAATTCATGATAGGCTGAGGCTTTTTATGGCTGAATTAGAGTGTATTTACAAAGATCCTAAAAAGGATTATCTTTCTGTGAGCCAGCAGCAGAAAACAAGTGCAGAATTGTCACAGTTGATACTCACCCAGGCAACTTACTACTAAAATTCTTGTGCATCCCAGATGAACAAGAGGCCTTGAAATCCATCATGAAGGACCTGGTAGCGCTCCAGATGAGCCGACGTCACAGACTGCCTGGCTATGATACCATGAAGAATAAAGACACTGCTCACTCCAACAAACAGGTAATAGGCCCTTTACTGAGACCTTGAAATGGTTACTTGGGAACAGAAGGGACAGAGTAAGGTGACAGTGGGTCTGTTCTCTCTTGGGCTGGCAGCCAAAGCATCAGAGGTGGGTTAGCTCCCTCTTCTTGCTCAGGTTGCATTGCCAACATGGGACCTTTTTTATTTACTTACCTTTCTGGACTTTTAGCGAGGGTAAAGTTTTGATGATTTGCAACATCGTGAGTATCCTGCCTTCTTCCCACCTATGTTTTTGATGGGGTTTGATCTGTGGAGATTAGCTAAAAAGTTTAGCTGGTGGTTTTCTGCTTTCATGGTCCTATTGCCATTTGTTTTTTAAATGACTTTATTATTTTTAAAGAAAAAACACAATGCCAGCAGTCCCCCCCTCCTGGGCAGCCCTGCAATAACAACCCAGTGTGCCTCTGCAGTGGAAGAAAAAAAAATTCCGGTAAGAAAACTGTCTTTGTAATCTATATTAGCAGCATGTCTTAAAGTTGTGTGCGGTGACCTCCGTAGAATTCATTGCAGCAGGTGTAGGAGGCCAGGAAAGCTTCTCTTTACTGACTCCGTCGTGATGTAGCAGTATCGTGCTTTTCACTGTAGTGCAAATAACACTTGAACTCAAAACAGGGAGCTGAGAAGTGTAACGATGAAGAGGAAATGAAGTATTTCCATTGCTGATGCGGGAGGCAGCTGCATGAAGCAGCCTGTGGGGTGATGAGCCAATGCTGGGCGTGTCAGTACGGAATGAAGATCCCCCTGAAAGGCAGTCAAGCTGAAGTTGATCCAAGAACAGGAAAGGGGATTGTCTGGAAGTCACCATCTGTAGTGAAACCATTTTAACCTTCCTTCAGCAAAAAGGAACCAGCAACTTACAGGTGTCTGAACAGAGGCAGCATCCTTAATGGGGAGGATTGTCTGGAGTTGCCCGGCCGTGTGTCCCATGAAGAGGGGAATGAAGCTAACCCAGATTTGAGTATGGGGATGTGAAGTAGAGTTTCTAAAAGAATTACTTTTCCCGAGGTAGTAAGTGGCAAGGTCAATACTTTAAACTATCCCTGGGTTCATTTTACATTGCTAGAGACCTTTTTAATAGAGAAAATTATTGCATTTCTTTCTGGTAGAAAGAAAGGGCAGAATAATATTGCTCTGTCAGTGTGTGCTGCGCATTGTTGGAAGGAAACACTACAGTGCAAAAGCAACAAATTCAATCAAGAATCCTTTATCCATTACTGTCCTAAAAAATTACCTTGAGCTACTTGCAGTTAGACTAACGTTAGCAGGAGAAGTTGCCCGTATGAGTAAAATAACTCCAGTTATATCCTTATTACAGGCTTAAGCTTTTTGGAGCAAGCTTTAAACTTCGTGTCTGTCTCTTCCTTATGCTTTGTCTGCTCATAATCTACTCGTTCAGCTGGGATCTGGGATTTCCTTGAATGTGCTGGACAAATCCATAGATGGAGTAGTATAAAATCCTTTTCAAATCGCTTTGAAACGTAAATTCAGAGGTGTCTTAAATCGAAATCTGTAATCATTATTTATGATATTGCATCACAGACCTGGAACACAACAGTACTAAAATTGGATTTGATTCGCTTTCTTACTCATCTCTTAGGATGGTTTATGTGAGCTGCTTTAAAAAGTGCTTTATGTAGGTGGTAGGTTTGCTGCTTTCAAAGGAAGCAAAAAGCACTAGATGTTTAACTCTTCCTCTAGGTTCTCTCTTGACATTTAAACACCAAGCTCACATTGAATAGCTTTTCTTAGATCTTTGAAAAATAGACAGAACTGGCCAGTGTTTGATCCTATTGGAAAAGTCATCGGGAGGTGCCAAATTCCCTCCCTCTGTTACAAATTACAGATTTGAAAGCATGCAGTGGAGTTGAGACAGATACTGGAGTTTGATTAGGTACCGGCAAGTTTAAGAAAGGTTTCCACAGAGCCCTGAAGATCTTTGTTCTGTCTTAATTTTAACTAATGAGAGAAGGCTTTGTCACTCAGCTCTTTTCATCCCCACATCTTGAGGTCAGAAATTTCATCTGAAAAATTAATTGCATTTAAATTCATCCGAACAGTCCTATTTTTTTCCCTTAGAGTGGGCTACTTGTAATAGTATAGCATGAAAAAAACCCAATAAATCCAGAGCCTGCCTTCCTTGAAAATCCCAATATAAAGGAATCCTTTCTCCATCCATTCTATCTAAGAAACAACTCTTCCATTAGCAGTTGGCTGGTGGACATCTTCTATAGTTTATTATTCCTTTGCTGTTTGCTGCATTTTTACTGTTCAATCAAAATGAGTTCTAGAATTTGCTTCATCTTGTTGTCGTTCTAGACTAAGTTCTTTCTTTTCTCCCATTGGAGAAAATATCTTTGGTCAAGTTATGTGTGAATTCCCCCCTGGCAGATGATGGTGGCTCTGGTCAGGAAGCTCATTTGCCATGATCAGTTCTGTACCTGCAGGATTGCTGCAGGAATCCTGTGTGCTCACAGGGCTTGCTGGGTCCCTTTGAACTGCATTCTTGACCACTCAGCCTGCCAGATACTTCCTCCAGCTAAAGAGCATTTCCTGGCCACATTTTTTTGAAGTTCCTAGATGTATGATTGCCTATTGTCTAAGGCTTTCACAGATGGCTTAATCTATTCCAATCACATAAATTGTGCAGCAGAAATTATGGAGTCTTATCAGAGCAGATTTTTCCCTTTTATTTTTATCTTTCTGACCTAAATTTGGATTTGAACTTTGATCTCCAGAGTTGAAAGTTCAGCACGTTGACTCTTCCGTGCCACTTGGCACCTCCTGAGCGTGCCGTGAATGTAGAGGTCACACTGTCAGTGCTTTTAACCATCTGCCACGGATGGACGATGACCCCTTTGCACTTTAAAAGATGACACATCATTAACTTGTTTGTAACTTCGTAGTTCTGAGTTTCAAGGGCTGCATTTTGGCAAAAATAGAGATGTAGGCTATGTCTCGAGAATAAAGAATGTTGCGGGTTCCCTGTCTGTGTGTCTCTTTTTTTTTTTGCCACAGAAGAAAACATGCTTGCATTGAGAATGCCCAAAGAAAATGAGCTTCAGTTCAGATGAACGTGGAGTTGGACTCAGACTCTTGCCACACAGCGTTAGATAAATTTTCCTTGTACTTAAAATCTATTTCAGCGTCTTATGTTTAAACGACAATTAAAATTGCACCTTAGTTTTCACTCCTTTCCTCCTTTTTCTCCCTTATCAGTTTCTCCATTCCCCGTGGTGCTGTGTTCACACGTTGTCCACTGTCTTCTTCAAGGTCTGTGGAGAAGGTTTATCAGACTTCTTGTGTTCGGGTTGGCCTTTGGAGGAGTTGATGCCAACAGCAGTCACAAATTAACCTGCTTTGGCCCTTAATCATATGATGAGCCATTTGTGTGCTATTAACCTGTACCAGAGTTTCATTGTGAACTAACCTTTTGTTCTTTCTTCTGCAGAATGATGTAAGGATAAAGTTTGAACATAATGGGGAAAGACGGTAAGTCTCTCTTCACTACTTTTGATTCTTTGCTTAGTGGAATAATTTACTCATCAGTTAATTTAGGTTAAAGATTTTGTCGGCTTCGCTTTCCTGGTTCCTGTATGAAAACCACACAGTCAAGGCAACAGCAAACAGGTCATCCACAACTTGGTTATTTTTAAACATTTGGGGGTCACACAAAACTTTTGATGGATTTCCCTAATATCTATTTGTAAGTGAATTGCAGTCAGATTTAGAAAGCTGTCTGGCCCAAAAGAAATTCAGCCTGATAATCTTACATCAGATATGGGCCTTTTTTGTTGCCTTTAACTAAAACTAAATGAAACTGATCAAATTAGTGCCATTCTTTTCTAGTTTCTCATTTCCTGATGACCTGTCACTGTCCTGCTGTGACTGAGCAACAGATACAGCAAGGGAAGATTTTTTTTTTCATTAGTGTAAAAGTTCCTCTGTTATTTCCTCTGATACTTGGTTTTGAGAGACTTTCTTTTACAAAACCCAGAATGAACTGAATTAGCATTTTCAGTGTTTGCAGTATTGTTTGCAATGGATAAAATGACCGAGGCATTTTATAGTAGTTCTCCAAAAGCTCCTTATTTGCTCAGTTGGATTGAAAGCACAAATTTCTATGCTACTCTTCACAGCCACCCTGTGGGAATCCTTTGGTTTCTCCCATCCCAGAAAGTACTTGCATCGTGAAGTAGTTTCACAGTTTCATGATAAAATGCAAATTTAATGTTGCTAATACAACAGTGCAAGTTGCACGTAGTGAGCCTAACAGCCTGTTACTAGCAAAGGTTACTGGCTCAGCTGCTTAAGCTCCTCCTCAAGTATCCTGCTTTGTCAAATTTAGGGATTTTTGTTCCAACAGAAAAGCAGAGGCATTCTTTGTTAGTAAAGCAGGCAGCAGAGAATAATTTGTCAAGTCTTCCTCCAAAATGGAATGGTTTCGTTTACTGAAATCCTGTCACTTAAAAAAAAAAAATCCCCTGAATTTTGGTGCTCAAGGAGAAATTTTAGAAGTAATGGTTACTGGGACCTAGAGCTTCCTTTGTCAGCCAGATATTCTCAACACTCTGCTGGGTCAAAGGCATTGTGTGGACTACAACAGAGCCACTGTCCAACGTGTCACAATTTCTTGTGATACCATGTTAGGACAAGGTAACTTGGAAGCTAAATCTTGGCACCGCAACCGTATCATCTTCCCTGTCTTCTTCCCAAGTGCTTTTAAGATGGCACAGAGCTCAGGGGAGAAGAAAGGTGTTTTTTTTTTTTCTGAAGTAACATTAAAATGAAAAGGTTGATTGTGAGTTAGTCTAATTATGCAGTTACGCTCGCCTGAATTCCCCATTCCCAAAGTGGTATGCAGTTACAGACAGCAAGTTTGCACCGAGAATGTAAGTGTGTGTGCTTGGTTTCAGAGGAGCTGCCAGATCTAACCACAAATATTTAAGGTGGTCAGGCAGGAATGGGCTCCTTAAACCCTGCAGTCCATGATTTTGTGTTAAAAGAGCGCACCGAGTTTTTAAACTAATAGAATTTGTGGCACCTGAGAACAGCTCTGCTTTTTAATGCATTGAGCATAGAATGGAAGCCTTTATAAGGGACTTCGGCTCAACTGAGGGCTGAATTACATTTGTATGGTGCCAGAGTACTATAATTTCATGGATGGGTTTCTTAGTAATATGTAGAAAATGTTATTGTGGGCTGCTTTTTAACAAGGACAATTATTTCTACATAGCTGAATGTTGTAGGTCTGGTAGCAAGATGAACCCTTCCTGGGAAGGAGCTAAGGGAGCCAACTAACACTAGAGCTATTTAAAACAAAAGCTGTGTCTCGTGCAAGGGTACCGAGTGCTGGCGAAGCAGCCTGGGTGGACGTGTTGGAAACTGAGCCTTCTACCCAGAAGATGGGTTCAGTACAAGCTTCCCCAGTTCATTTTGCTTTCCCAAAGGTGATTTGGGATTTCACTGAGCTCTGAGAGTTGCCCCTGTGAGCAAGATGGGTCTTGTGTTTCTGTGCTCCATTCAGGTCCTTCCTATTTCTTCCTGATGGCAAAATTGTTAAGTGGTGCTGATAATGAGGCTTCTTGTGACTGTATTTCAGCATGGAGGAGTTGTTTCGGGTCGCAGCAGTGGGATAAGCAGCTATCAAAGTGATGTAGTAGCTTGTAGAGGGATGGTGGCTGTCAGCTGTGTCCCAGAGCTGTTTGTTTAACTTGCTGCTGGTGGAGCAGCGTGCTCTCGTGGTACGTGGAAGCAGATGGTGAGAAGTCTGGTTGTTGCAGGAGCCCGAAGGCAGGAACAACCCAACCATCTGGGCCTTGTGCAGCAGGGAGGTGAAAAGTTGGTTTCTGAGCAGTAGTGTCCTTGGTTTGCTAGAATGGTGGGTTGTAAACCAGAGTTCATGTTTGAATCCTCCAGTTCTTGACCCAGGATATTTTGTTCACTGATTCTTCTGAAAATCATTCATTTCCATGCCAGGCAAGGTAGCAACGTTGGGAGCACTTGGCAACTTCCTGTAGAAGAACGTTCCAGGAAAATAAACAGTTTTAGATGCTTTGCTGGAACTTCATATTACTGCTTTGCCTAAAACATTAGAGTTTCTATTCCAAGGTAGGCAAAACAGTAATAAAACCAAAGAAAAGTACACTGTCATTTTTCTGAGGAGCTCACACTTGCCCCAGGACTCCGCAGGGTTCCCCTGGGATGGCCGTGCCTGTGGCCACTTGAGATTTCTTGAGGCCCTTTGTGTAGATGAGTCTAAAACTCCTGCCATTCAACTGGTCAGGAAACAACCCAGTGCTAGAAGTGGGCGTTTAGCGTGTCACAAGGTCTGGGCTCAGGGAAAGTGATCAGAATCATTTACATCAGTGCATATTTTATGTGTCAGTCGGTGGGTGAAGGCGCCCAGAGATGCGTAACAGATGAAAAATACTCATGGAGGAGGAAGCATCAGAGTGTGAGACTGATCCATCTTATGTGAATATTCTGTCATCAGTATGTTTTGTATGAATATTCTGAATTACTGCGAGTCAGCTGTGCCACTGCTGGTATAGCTGAAGCAGTATTTATGTTTTGATCTATTTGGCCTCTGTAATTAAAAAAAAAAGTGGGTTTTTTTGTTTGTTTGTTCTCCATCAAGCCATGAGTGACAGACAGTTGCACAGCTACAGTTAGATTGGACTTTAACTCTTGATAAAAAGCCCCTGCTGTGTTGTGCAGGGTCTGAGGGGTAAGTGCAGGGACACCATGGCGAGCCTGTGATTCAGATGTTTGGAGCTGTTTGAGTTGAGCATGCAGAGGGCTAACGTGGAGCTAAGGGCACTGCCCACCTTTGGGAAAGGGGTGGCTTCAGCTTCCTTTGTGTCCTTCTGCTGATGCTTTCCCTCAGGAGTCCAGGACTAACTTTGCTCTGGGAATGTTTGTTGAAACCTTTCTACTGGAACGCATTTTGGAAATTTTGAAGGAGTGAGTTTTGAGTGCAGTTACTGGAGTGCTTAAAGTAAATCCTTTTTTTGTTCGTTGGGCCTTCTGCAGCTTTAAATTCAACTCTTGCTGGATGTATTTGTTTGTGTTTTGTGCCTGAGGCAGTGTTCTTTAAGCCAAGTGCATAGGAGATTTGGATCCTGTTATGTGAAAGACATTTATTTAGTAAAGGATACTTTTCTATTCAGGGACAAAGGCATCCTACTTGAAACCTTCAGTTGAATATTGCATTTTGACAAACCACTTGGGATTGGGCCAGAGATCAAGAGTTCTTTGCTAAAATAATTAATAGCAATTCAAATTAGTAAAGTTCACTACCTGCTCGAGGAGGAAAGGAAGAGATTCAAATGTGACTTTAATGGTCCAGCCATCTGATTGAATTATTGAGTGTATCTCTGAATTCAGTCGCTGATTCCCTTTCGTTCCAGAATTATCCCCTTTGTCCGTCCCGTGCGCTATGAAGATGTGCAACAGAAAGTGAAAACAGCCTTTGGCCAGCCACTGGACCTCCACTACATGAACAATGAGGTACAGAGTGTTGTTATCAGTGCTCAGAACGCGGAACCCTCTCTCTGGGTGACTCCTCCTTTTCCCATCCCATATTCTGTACCCTTATATTGAATTTTCAGTTCTTCCCTCTAATACAAGCTGCAGCTGAATCACTCTGCTCCAGAGGAAAAGATGCTGCTACTGCCACAGCATCACCCTGGTGTGGGTATTGTACCAACAGCAGCATCTCACTTCCTTGTACTGCTGTTGTTTGGGACACTCTCTTGGGAAAGTAAAGAACAGGTACTTGACATCTTTAGACTGTTGAAAGCAACTGTTGCAGGGTAATATATATACAGGCTGAGGACTGTGTATTGGGGAACAGACTTTTGAGCAGGGCCTGTTGTGATAAGACAAGGGGTGATGTTTTTAAACAAAGAGGGAGATTTAGACGGGGGGCAAGGAAGACATTTTTTACATTGAAGGTTGTGAGAGCCTGGCTCAGGTTGCCCAGAAAGGTGGTTGATGCCCCATCCCTGGAACTACTTCAGGTGAGGTTGGTAAGGGCTGTGAGTAACCTGTAGTTGCAGATGTCCCTGCAAGGGGGTTGGACTAGATTACCTTGAAAGGTCCCTTACAACCCAAACCAGTCTGTGATTCTGTGACTGCAGGCAGTCCTAGAGTCATTTCCTCAGCTGCCCAACAGCAAGGTCAACATTTGTGGTGTTTGGTGACCAACAACAGCCACCCAGCCTTTTGTGACACACTTTCCCTCCTGATGGCTGCAAAACTTTCTGCTTATTGCCCAGTATTAGGGGAACAAGGGGAGCTGGAGAGCAGGGGAGGTTCTCTGGCATGAGATGCTTTATGGGCATTCAATGGTAAAAGACAGTGACCTGGGGAATAGCATTTGTCTCTGGGGAACTGGGTAGTCCGTGTTAATAAGCTGAAGTGTTTTGTTGGTTCTCTTGCTCTTTTTCTTGGGTTTTTGGTTGTGGTGTTGCTCCCCAGCCCCACCATTTGGGACTGCACCTGTAAAGACAGAGATGCAAAACCCCACTCACCGTAGGCGTTGGATAAAGATGAAAGAGGTTTTCAGTGTTCAGTTGAGGTGTGAGTGGGCTGTAGAATAGAGGGTGTCTGAGCATAATTTCATGGGGTTTTACTAGCAAGTTTTAAATTCTTCTTTGATTCCCTCTTTCAAAGTTTTAATCTTCTTCTGTCATCTTCCTCTCTATCTGAAACCCAATTTTCCCTTAGTCGTTAGGTCTGGGTGCATAAGTATTCTGAGATGATGGGCTGGTCTCTGGCTTGTTCTTTGCAAAGAACAAATTCCAGTAGCAATTAATATTTTTGTGGATAGTGCCTTAGAGGAATATGTATGGGGTCAGCCATTTCTCTGATGGCAAGAGGAAAACCTTGTTAAAAAGGAGAGTAAGAGAGTCTTGTAATGAGAATCTGTGGAATAATTGAGCAAGCAGAATGCTATCTTATATTCTGATTACTTTTTTCTTTTTCTAATATTTATTTAAATACCTATTGTGAAGTAGCCTTTTTTTTTTTCCCTGTCTCTTCTAATGATTGTTTTTCCTGTTCTTTGTTTTGCAGCTATCTATTCCTTTGAAAAATCAAGATGACCTGGATAAAGCAGTAGATCTCTTAGACCGAAGCTCTAATGTGAAAAGCCTTAGAATATTACTGCTGTCTCAGGACAGAAACCATGTAGGTAACAACTTCTGTGACTGCGGCAAGACGAAGGGGTTTTTACCTTTAAGTCTCTGAAATGTGATGGTGGCCTTATCCGAGAGAAACAGGGATTAGTAAAATCACTCTTTGCAGACTCAAATGCACGTTTATCCTCTTGGCTTTGGCTTAGCTATAGGTATCTTTTTTTTTTTTTTCCCTTTTTTCTTTTTTTTTTCTTGGCTTCAGCATCTGTTCAGGGACTAAAACATTGCAGTTTTTTAAGCTGTAATGTGAACACCATTTTATATCAAGTTCTCGATTCAGAAAGCACTTAATGAGTTTGGTTTGCAGAGAACCTTTTTTTTTTTATACCTTTGATTAATAGCACAGCATTGAAAGTGTGTGTAATTATCTTGCCTTTAAGAAAGCACAGGTTGTCCTTGAAGACAAACTATTAGCATTTTACTCCTGGGTGAGAAGCATGAGGACAGCTCGCAGTGATTTTTCACTTCTCTAACCTAATGCATTGAATCCAGCCTTACTCTGTAAAAACTCAGTTGCTCCCAGTTAATAATGGTGGATTCACACCTAAGATGAACTTGATTGTGTCTTGGTTCCCTTTCCCGTACCGCAGGTGGCTGTGGCAGTGGGTGTCAGTGTAGTTTGCACTTTTCAGCAGCAAAGATCATAATATAAGAAGTAAGACTTTAAGTCAAGCTCCCACAGCTGCCTGTTATGGGACAGTGTGAATTGAACTGCAAGTGGGAGAGGGCAGAAAGACTCAAAATGTTCCCTTATTTCTGATCCCTGACTGCAGAACTTTGTTCACTCAGCCAGTCTTTTTTTCACAATTAAGGTTGTGCAGCTTTTCAAGCCGAAGAACTTGGTAGCTTAGATATTTTATTTGAAAATTACCAAATTCTCTTGAAGAAAAAAAGCTACTCAGTCTTGTAAGCTCTGTTAGCAGTCGCATGTTGATCCCTATTCAGGTTCTTCAGGCTGTGAACTCAAACTCTTGAAGTAATCACACCTGTAATTCTTGGAACTGTTAGGAGAACTTCAATATACTTTTCCCTCTTTTTGAATTTTATAATCCATGTAAACAGAAATACAACGACCTTCAGGAGTGTTAACAGCCCGTTCCCAAATGACTGGATGCCAAAAGCTGGAAAGGTGTAGGAGGAGATGATGCTGTTCCTTGTCCTATGCCCTTTCCCTAAGCATTTGTTACTGGCTCTTCTGAAGACAATACTTGGCAAGAAGGCCTTTGCTCTGACCTAGCATAGTCAGGCGTTTTGTGTTGTCAGGAAACAGTCTGTAAAAGGTGGCCTCAACTTTTGGTATAACAAAGTAAACCAATTCTCTTTTACAGCCCCCTCTGAATTTCAGTGTCTTCAGACTTCAGATGTTAAATGATACCATCTAAATTTTCCACAAGCCACCCACAGTAAACACTTAGTAAATCTCATCCCTCCACCAGCCAGTAGCCAGTACTGTGGTGTTGTCCTTTCATTAGCTGTTTTTTCCTCTTTTGCTCAAAGCAGAAACAAACAGCGAAGTCTTCAGTAAGTGCCACTGTTTCCCCCCCTCTCCTCCGACTTCCTCTTCAGCTCTGAGCTGCCTGACAGGAGAGCCCTACATGTGATAAAGCAAAAGCCCACGAGTCTGCAGGAGGTTTCTTGGCTGCATGATCTCATCCTACTGAGGGAGCGGGAAGCATTATTTTTCCTGAAGTACAGGATGCAGATTTTGTTTTGGTTGTGCTCTTTTCTTTTTCTGGGGATGGAAAGGTAATGCCGTGACTGTGGCACAAATATGTATAGAAACCAAATTAACTTCATGGCAGTAGCTGTGTGACTAGTACTGAGAGCCTGTGTTTGTGAATAGCTTTTATATTCTTTTTCTTGTGCCTCTTTCCGTGGCTCATTTGTGCCTTCTTTTGTCAAGCAACTCACTTCTGTTGTCAGTCCTTTCTTTGTGTTTAGAAACTAATGGGAAGAACTGGTTAAGTTGAACACCTAGAGTATTAAAGTCAGACTGTCCACGTAAGTGGTGTGACCTCTGTGCCCATTATTCAGCTCCCACAAATCTGTTCGTGGTAGTTTTTTGTAATTTAAATTGGGCTCCCTCACTCTGGGCAAGGGTAAGTGCTCATCAAGTGAGTTTTTGCTTTTTTCATTCTGTGGCCTCACACCTTTTTTGTGCTGGTCATATTAAAATAACTTTCAGATGTCAAAATTAATTTCCCCGGGGTATTGTTCATCTCAGTAAAAGAATTCAACATCAGTTAAATTCTGTAACCCACAGAAGGAAGGGAATCTTATATCCTTTTGTAGTACTAGGTACCATGGGACAAGAAAATTAAAACTGAAAGTCTCCACTAGTACTGAGCATCTGATTTGCTTGGGGGAGGTTGGTAATTCACAGTAGTTTGCAGATATCAGACCTTAGGGCACCATCCTCAGATAGTGGGTGTCCTGCTCAGTCCTCTGCTAGCACCTGTGTTCCCTGCATCACCCATGGGGAGGGCACAGAGGTGGAACCTGCCTCTCAAAGTGGGTGAGCACTCGCTGGAGTCTGATGTGGCCTTGCAGTTTCTTGTGGCAGAACTGCTGCCCAAGGAGAGCAGCTCTTCTGGGTAGTGTCCTGCTGCCCTCCATTGCAAAACCCTCCTGCAGTTCCTCTTCTTACAAAGTGTGCTGGAGTTACCCCCTTCTATCTTTCTCAACAAAGCGAGGAGAAGTCCCTTGATGTATCTCCTTTCATTCCTCTTCCTGCTTTGAATGAAATGAAGGCACTGTGGAAAAATGGTCGTTAATTGGATTATGACTATGGAAGTTCAGGGAAGGATGAATAAAAGCAGCACAGGCAGCGTTCATCTGGGCATCTCCAAACTCTTTCTGCTCTCAAACTCTGTACAATTTCTTTTCCTTTAGACAGTCTGACTTACCAGTTCACTTTTTAAAGACTGTGGGGAGTTGGGTTGCTATCAATCAAACTGCTTCTGAAAGAGTGCACGATTCAGAATGTGTCTCTGCTGGCCAAGGTGGCTGATGGAAATTGTAGGTTCTTCCACGGTCTGGTTTCCATGAGTGATAGAGCCCCTTCTTGCTGGTTTCATAGATAGACAAACATTAAGATTTGCAACTCCTGCATTCGATTTGAGGCTGGAGAGTGTTGTGCTCTAGTTGTTCTACTCCTGTTTTACATCATAATTGTAAAGCTTGCTCCTTTGCTGCCTTTAATGTTTGTGTTCTGTGAAGTTAACAAGATCTCAGGCTCTAGAACTGTTTCTCAGCTACTTCCTTGCTACTAAACATAATATTTTTGAAACTGTGGCCAGGCTACTTGAGCTCCTCAGTCTTATTTTATTTTATTTTACTCAACAGACCAGTTCTTCACCCCATTCTGGACTGCCCAAACAAGTCAGGATTAAAACTTCCCAGTCTGTGGGGGATGTGAGCACACCCTATCAGCAGCCAGAACCCAGAAACAGGCATCTGTCTGTCAGTGAGTATTTTTGCCACTTCTGCTTGTCTGTGTTTTGTGACATGTATCTTCTGGGCACTAGTGTTTATGGGATGGTGTTTATGGTATAGCATTTATGAAAAGCATGAGAAATTGAAAGGTTATTCTAGGACAAGGCAGTTCATTTCCAAAAGCTCTTAATATGTTTACAATAGAATGTTTCAAAGTTCCTTACTAAGTTGTTGAACAGCTGAGGAGCTGCTAAAAGGGATGTCCTAAAGCCAGACTCATTGAGGTTAGAAATTTGGAAAGCTTACGTGAGTCCATTAAACTTTTTATTTAGACTGGCAATTTCAATTCATGAAACCTTGTTTGGATTTTATTTCTTTCTTTTTTTTTTTTTTTTTAATTATTATTATTTTATTTTACATTGGGCTTTGGAATCTGTCCCCACTGCTGTAATCAAGCATTTCACCAGTAGCACAGGAATTGCCACTGCATATCTAACCAGTGCCTTACACACCAAGTTCCCCAGCCTTTTGCTCTCGTAGGTACCAGATGAGCAGAGCACAAGGCTTCTATCAGAGGTGACTGACACAGCTGCACAAAAGATACTGACAAAAATCAAGAGTCATATGTACCTTTGTCTCATTCCACTGTGTTTCTTTTAGCTTAGTGGGCTCACGTTTAATGGGAAGGTAGATTTGTCTGAGTGGTCCCAAGTTCTCTGGTATAGCCCCTCTATAACTAGGCAGCACTACTCAAATCTGCGGTTGAAGGATGCTCAAAGCTGTTAACTTTTTATATGAAAGACTAAAGCATCTGAAACATTTTCAATGACTTATGTGTCCAAAAAAAAAACCAAAACAAAAAACAAACAAAACATAAAACCACCACCCAACAAATAAGCAACCATATGGTTTAGAGTCTGGCTCCTTGGTGTAAAATTCAGTGAGGAAGAAGAAGGTAAGCAATAACAGGGATCTGCAGTATGAAGTGTAGAGCCTAAGCTTGTATTCTGTGTAAATTACTTTTGCTTTAGAAGTGAGAAAAGTTAAATTTTGCTGAAATCAGAAGCAGGGGATGACTGTGTTGGTTACAACAGCTATTTTAGGGCTTGTCAGACATCATCTGAAGCATTAGGAGTGCTGCAGATCACAAGGGAAGTACTAGAGCTGGGAATGTCAGGGCTGTTTTGTTTCCAAGTTCTAAACCAGCTCCCTCTGTGCAAGAGGAGGCTTCACTTCCATTAACTGTGTAAACGTGAGGCATAGTCATTACAGGGTTCAGATCAGTATTTGCAATGCCGTCTTAGTGTCAAGTGATAAATCTAAACTAGAACAGATAGTCTCCATACTGAGGGGTCTAAACCAGAGTCAGATACTCTTCCAGTTGCCTTTGGTGTGGAATCCCAGTAGAGAACTAGACCAGTAGTTCTCAGTACCACACTTGTCTAGCAAACCTGCTTCAATCCCGTCTAGAATCTGCTGAAGCCCTTTTGTGCAGTTTGCTTTTATGAAGTAGCAAACAAAGAAGTGCTGAAAGCTTGTGAAGTACGTGACTGAAACTGGGACCAAAAAAAAAGAGTTTCCCCGTCCTTTCTAGTTTGAAGTTAACAGGCATAAAAAGAGCAACATTCTTCAGTGCTGTGAAGAAGGCAGCAGGATCCGTGCACGTCTGAACACCGCGTTTCTTTTTTCACAGACAAATTCAATGCCAAAAATATTTTATTTAAAAAAAAAAAAAAAGTCATTCTCCTTTACTGGCATTCTAAGGTATCCAAATAATGATGCCAAAGCTAACAGACTGCAGTGAGTGTCTGTCAAGGGTAAAATGTATAGTAATAAGGGGCCCCTTCTGTATCCCAACTGTACAGACTCTTTCCTCTTAGCCCAGCTCGTGGATGTTTTCTGAATAGCCTGTCATTCATCAATCAAGAAAGCATTGGTTTTATTTTCTGAACATGTCAAAGTACCAGACTGTTACATTATTAAGAGGTGCAGAAGAGTTCCAGTTTTGTTAGAGGTCCGATAGTAATTTGGCAATAGCTCAGTCTTGAATCAATTTCTTCTTCCTTCTCTTTTCCTATCTTTGATTTGGAAAAGGAGCGTACTCCTTTCCTAGCGTTTCAGGCGTAGAGACTTTCCTGCTCATACCACGTCATGCTGTGAAACTCGAAAGCAGCATTCACAAAAGCTGTTTGCATGCAGGAGATACATCTGTGTGGTTCCTGTCTTCTAAAGTGGACAGGCCTCCAGCCTGCTGTCACCAGTTCAGAGGTTTGGAAGTCAAGATAACTTTTGATTTTAACAAAACAAAACAAACAACAATAACAACAAAGTTGCTAAGCATTCTGGCAGCACTTGTGTTTTTTTCCCCCTCACTTCCTTTGATATACATTGATTTAGTGCTGACTTCCTTTTCCTGCCCAGTGATGGTGGCCTTTCCACAATAGCAGCTGGGCTGGTGCCAGCAGGACTTGGGCTCCCTTTGGCCAACCGTGGCATCGTATCGGAAAGAGTGAAAGTGTTCTCCCGTGACTCAGTGCAGCCCCAAAGCACACTCGCTTGTTTATCTCCACACAGCTTGGCTTGTATTGTCACGTGAGCCCCGTAGAGCTACTTGGAAAATCAGGTGCTACCTCTGAGCAATAGATTTTCATAGTTATTTTACATGTAGTTCACCCCCCTGCCCTGTGCACTCTAAGGCCATGCCAGCCTTGAGGATTTTTTTTTCCTTCTGCAGTCCTCTGAAAGGTGTGTGCCCTGGTTTCCAGTCAGCTTCTGCTGATGTTTGCCTTCAGTCTTTGTTACAATAACTTCTGCAGAAAATATTTTCCTTGGGAGAGTATTTGCTGATCTTTACCCATCTTTGGTAGCACCTGAGTACACACAGTTAATTAAAGACAGCATCGTAAACAACACAGCTTGAGAACTGGTCTTAAAATGCTGTCCCTGACTTCATGGGTGACCTTGGGTAGACTGGTGGGGCCGCAGCATTTCTTGGAGCTCGCAGTGCGACTCGGTGGGAGCTGCAGGTGGATAAAAAGGGATTTTGTATCTTCTTGTTTCTAAAGTATCATCATCTTTAAGATCTTCAAGGAAAAAAATAAATCCTAGGGGTGAAGTTTCTCTCAGTAGGTAGCACAACAGAAAATTCTTTACGTAGGACCATTAACAGATGAGTTAAATGTTTTTCTCATCCTTTGGCTGCCTAAATACACTCTCTGTCCATCTGGCTTTCTCATCTCATGGACAGAAACCACAGAACTGACCTCCATGTGCTTTTGCCCAAACTAGTCATAGAGTTTCATTTTTCACACCCAGTAAACCAGAAATTTGGGGTTATTTCCAGCGGTACCAGTGCTCCCATGTGATACTGAGGTTGTTCAGTACCAGTATAATTAGGTGAGCTGATGATGAGTAGCAGGAGTAGTGCCGTCACTCAAGGTAAATGATGCCAGTTGAGGCAAACTTAGAATCCAGACAGAAGATTGACAAGGGTTTTGTTTAGTGGAGATTAGTGGGGAAGTGAAGTTCATCCCCAGGGGTTCCTGGAGTCCTCTACCTTCCCTGAGATACCGCATTTATGCTCAGAAGGTTGAGGAGAAGAGGTTAGAAAAAGGTGACTGCCTGTTAGGAGCTTCCTTGTTCAGGAGCTTTATCTTGTAGTGCCTAAAATGACAGTAGAGGTGCTCGCCAAATGATTTGCCTTTGACGTGGCAACTCCTGGTGCCATCTCTGTCCAGAGTTGCTGTGATCATAGAGCTCTAGTGTTCGAGGTGAATAGTTGGATGTTGCGTACATGCACATGCCACCTCAGTGTAAAGAGCAAAAATGTCCTTCTTTCTGACCCAGGTTCCCAGAACACAGGCCGGAGTTCACCACCTCCTGGGTACGTTCCAGAGAGGCAACAGCGCATTGCTCGGCAGGGTTCCTACACCAGCATAAATAGTGAAGGCGAGTTCATCCCGGAAACCAATGAACAGTGTGTAAGTATGAGCATTAGGGTGGGAAAAAAACTAACTCCAGGTGTTAAGGAACTTTCTGCTGCTCTCTAGGCCCTCTTTCACTCTGGAATATTCACTAGCTGTAGTTGCATTAGCACCTACTCTACTGCTTTGCTCATTTAAACTCTGCTTCAAGCTTATTTGGAGCTGTGGGAGTTCAGAGCCTTTGTTGGGCTGCCAGAAGCAGTTGCTGTGTGTATTGGGCACTGTCTCTCCAGCTCTGAATGAGTGGTTTTGGTGTTACACAGCTACGCTCAGGTTTCCTATTACCAGCTTCGTGTGACCCTCTTGCATTTGAAACTGTGCTCCCCATTCAAAAAAGTGGGAAGTAAGGCCAAAGGGCAACGTGCAGGTGGAGGCAGCAATGCAGTGGCACCAGCAGAATCTCTGTTCCTGGAGTCACTGGAGATCAAAATGCAGCACGAGGCTGACTTAAGCTTTTATTTCTTGCAGCAGAGTCTTTTGACGCCTAAAGCAATGTCTCAAATTTGTTATGTCCTTAATCATTTCTGTGGGAGATAAAGGAGAAGTGTACATTCTGAATAACTTTAGACTTGATGTCTTCCAGACAAGCAGTAGTGGACTCTGATCCTTTTGCACAGCTTCTTTTAGGCATAGACTGAACTGATGCTACCATGTGATTTCTTCTGTGTTGCAGATGCTGGACCCTTTAAGCAGTGCTGAAAACTCGGTGTCAGGAAGCTGCCAGTCCTTGGACAGGTCAGCAGACAGGTACAAATGTACAGCCTGGTAGGGAGTTATGTTCTCAAATTGAAATGCCAGTTCTACTTATGGAAAGTTCTGGTTTCCATCTCATAAATTTTCTTGGAGAGAAATAGGAATTGATTTCCTACCTGTATCCCAATATATTTCTTAGAGAGGATTAACTGTGTCTTAAGGCTGGTTTATTTTCTGTCAAAACCATACACCAACAAAAACTGGTGCTTCAGTAGTTCTGTGTTACAAAGTTCTAAAGCACACCGTCTGTGTGGAGCCGAGACTCCAGGAACTTCTGGCTGCAGGGTATTAAATCTCTTTTAGACAAGGCTCTACTTGTTCATTTAACAAAAAAAAAAAAACCAAGCCAACAACCTATTCTAAGGTTACAGAAATAGATCGCTGCACTAGATTCCTATGTCCTGCAAGATATAATATTAATACCAAAGGTAAATAGAGGGGTTTTTCCTTTGGTGAAGAGTTTGTCTTAGTCTGCTCCAGATCTTTTTCTTCCCTTTCTTTGCTGTTGGTGTTGCTTGAGATGTTGGTGGGCAGCTGTAGGTCCTTTTAACTTCAGTAGCTACCACGGCTTCCCAGCACCTGTAATATTGTGCTACAGCATGTCTTTCAGATTCCTCCAAGCAGAGTTCTGTAGGTAGGATGTGGTTTTATGTCAAGCACTTGAGGTTTGGGTTTGTAGCCATTCGCTTCCTCCAGTTTATGGAGTCACAAGGAAGCACTTAGAGTTAACCTGTGTGTATGCATTCGTTTACTGGGGGGGGCATTGCTAATTTGTTGCCTGTCCTTCTCTCCCCTTTCCCTGCTCTAAGTGGAGGAGGAAAAAAATAAAGCCTTTCTGATTATATACTCCATTTACACTGGATAAAAAAACCCCGAACAGTGCAAATAACATGGCTCTGGCACAGATTGAGCTTGTGTAATCTCTTAGGAGATGTTAAAGACCTTCTGCTAAACAAGAGGCCATACTTAGACTTCCTTGAGGAGACCTGCTTACTGGGGAGAAACATGAGGGTTGTAAGAAATGCTCCTGGTCAGGCTCATGTGCTGCTGGTAGAGAGGAAAGTGCACAGAAATCTTCATGAGAGGAGCTCTTGCCCCTCCTGGTTAATCACTGGGGGCACTAGTCCCCATTCTCTACTGCCCAGTGTGCTGCAAGCAGTACCCTGCTCTTCCTCTCAGTCTTGGTTTTAATCTTCCACTCCACGTGTCTGAAGGAAGCACGAGGTCTTACACCACGAACATGGGGAACTGCTGAATAAATGGTGCAAACAGAGCAGCAAGGGTGACTGCCCACGTTGGGAAATAGTCTGGTTTAGCTGAGGCTTAGCCTGGCTTTAGCTTTGCAGATGTAGCGTGAAATTATTGCAAGGACATGGATTCGAGAACCACCGCCGCCGATTGTATTTCAAGTCCTTTTAGCGTTTGCTCTAAGACAGCAAAACTTATTCTTGCCTTTTTTACTTTGATAGTCCTTCTTTTCGGAAGTCACGGATGTCAAGGGCACAGAGCTTTCCTGATAACAGACAGGAGTTCTCAGGTATGTCAGTGTCTGGTATAAAGATTATTTGATTATTTGAGACATTTTCTGCTGTTTGCTGGCCACTCTCCATTCTTGCTGGGATTGTATAAATAGAAGAACTGGGGATATGTTGATTGAAAAGCTATGAAGTTATTTATTACCTCTCCCTAAAAAATCTGTAGTTACAGGAAAAATCCATCATCAGAACTTTTTGAAAGAGCCTCACTTCTCTCTTTGCATCTCCTTCCAGACCGTGAGAATCAGATCTACGACAAAGCAGGGAAAGGTGGGACCTACCCTCGGCGCTACAACGTCTCCATGCAACACAAAGACTACAACGATGGTGAGTGGGTTTCAGACCTTCAATTCCAGGCTTGAAAAAGAAGGTGAGGCAACGGTGACCCTCCCAGCAATGCCTGGTTGTGCCCTGGTCCTTGCAGTTAGTGCTGGAGTTTGATGATGATGCATTTTCATAGCAACCCACGATGGCTGTTGGTAATTCTTTGTTGACTTTACCCTTTCTGGGGCTATCCAGGCTGAGCAGTGACTGCTGGAGTTGAGCAGTGGACATAGTTATTAGCCTTGGTCAGATATAATGGAGTCCTACCTCAGGGATTCTCTATGCTTTGCTTTTTCTCTCTGATACAAACCTGCTTCTGTGTCTTCTAAATATACCAGTGACTTAAAGAATCTCATCTCTGCTCCTCAGATGGTTTTATGCAAATTAATTTCTCAAAGTTTCATAAGAGATGCAAGCTGTCATAATCTTCCTTCATGGCTTTCACTTGCGAGTCCAGGCACGTTATCTAGAAAGTCCTTTGGCTGTGTAGTTGTTGACAAGCCTCAGAGCTTGTGTGGTAGCCCATAAAGCAGATTTTGCTTTGGTAGGCAAGTTTAGATCTCGCACTACTGCACTGAGGGTATTGCAGAGTGTTCTTTCCCTTCTACTTTGGGAATGATCTAAAGCTGTTCTGAACTCAAGCAGCTTCAGCCTGGAACTGTTATATTTTTGCATCTTGTCTTTTTGGCAGTAGATTGTACTCCATGGAAGCAAATCAGAATGTGTTTCTCCTCTCCCTTCTCTTTGTCGCTCAACCTCCAGCCATTACCTTTCCACTTGTAAGCAGGTTATTGAAAAATTTTACTTTTTTTTTGCTCCAGGCCGGAGGACATTTCCCCGGATACGGCGTCACCAAGGGAATCTTTTCACCTTGGTCCCTTCAAGTCGTTCCTTAAGCACCAACGGAGAAAACCTGGGCCTGGCATTGCAGTACCTGGACCCTCGGGGCCGCCTGCGGAGCGCAGACAGCGAAAACGCCCTCGGTGTGCAAGAGAGGAACATTCCCACCAAGTGTAAGTAGATAACTGGGGAAAGGCTTCATGGGGATACGGGCAAGAAAAGCTTTTAGAGAGCAGCTCCAACCCCAGTATATTCCCATCGCTTGATTTTAATGAGCCATTCAAAACCCCATAATGACGTGGCTGTGGTTTGAGACCAGTCTGTCTCACCTGTAAGCGAGGTCATCTTTTTTTCCCCTCAGAATCTGCAGTCTGGCACTGGGAGCTGGCCTTCCCTTTAGAGAACATTGGAAATTCAGCTGAGAAGTAAAAAAAAAAAACCTCAAAGTTGATTGCATCTAGATGATCTATCTTAAAACAGTCAGACAAGTTTGTTTAATTTCTTGATATATTAACATTTGTAGTCAGGCTTGGGGATTATGGTTATTTTGCTAGTTAAAGGTGGTATTTATTTCACCTGCTTCATAGTAGAAAGATTTACTTCTGTGTTAATAACATCTCTGCACTGGCTTTTGGAGAACTTTATAAACCAAGAAATGGAATATAAATCATTACTAATGAACTTCAGATATCCCATACAGTAATTTAAGGATCAAAATGAAGACATGAATGCAGCAGAGTAAGCAACGCACTAAAACACCGACTGGCAGTAAATCTGATTAAATTGGACACGGCAAAGCTGATCTCTCAGCTCTTCTGTTTTCTTTTTTTTTCACACTGTCCAGATGGCTGGTTCCTGTCTTTGTTTTTAGAGTTTCTGGTTAGATACAACATAATTGGATGCATTGCTCTGCCTGAGTCTGGTAGAGTTGTTTTCAAAGTTAGAGCTAAAGTTCTGGGCTCAGAGAAAAATACTTGGGTATTAGGTGCAGTCTGGAAAACTGGGTTCAGGTGTTAATCCCTGGGTCAGGAGGCTGCTGCTTGTGCAGTGCACTCAGCAGTGCAGTAGAAGAGCGAGAACTCATCATTCCCGGCCAGCGTAACCTTGTGCTGGGCTACTGGAGGTGGCTGCTTTTGCTGGTTCTTGTGTATATATTTACTAGGGTCTGATGGTTGAGCAGGTAAAGATACTCACACTGTGCTTACGGTACGGTCCCTACTTTTGCAGTTTCTAGTAGGGAATTAGGACTTCTAAATTTTCTGCTCTAGAGACAGCCTTGCAGTGGAATCTTCCCACAGGAGAAGGAACCCCAAACTAACCACTGGTTGGCAAAGAACTCAGAAGTAACGCCCTTCAAGTTGTCCCAGAAGCTTCACAGCCATGAGTGGGATTGGTTCAGTGATGCTGATCCAGCTCCTCTTCATCTGACACTAAGTTGGAACTACAGATCAAGGGGTGGAAGATGCTCTTTAATTGATGCCCCATCTTTTAAGATAGTGATGTTGTGGAATGAAATGTCATCAGCCTCATTGAATCACTTGTCTGTAGTATATCTTTGCAAAATGGATCACAGTTTCCTTTTAATGGGACACCAGTCAGCAGGTCCTGAGGGTCTTGAATGGTTGGCTTCTCTTCAGAGTTCTCCACTAGCTCCCTTATACTGGGGGAGTGCCTCATATCTGTGTAATGAACTACAAAATACCTGTATCAATTCCATTATGACAGGGATTGGGCATTGAAAAGATCACTCTTAAATGGTACAATGAAAAGAGAAATTGTTACTCTTCATTTTTTTTAGCTCCAAGTGCTCCAATAAACTGGCGACGAGGAAAACTGCTGGGCCAGGGTGCCTTTGGTCGTGTGTATTTATGCTATGACGTGGACACGGGCAGAGAGCTTGCAGCTAAGCAGGTCCAGTTTGACCCAGAGAGTCCTGAAACAAGCAAGGTAATTCTCATTGCAGCTTTTAAAAGTCTTCATTAGGCAGACTTTGAGATCCTGTAAAGTGCCCGTATCTGTCTGTCCTAGAAAGCTAGGATCTTATTTAGTTTGTACTGGGGTTTCAAGTCATGTGGAGAGGAATAAGAGTCATTTAAAAATTACTTTTCCATATTATTAACTTCAGCCTGAAACTAAAATCCATTTTCTGGCTTCATTTCTGGCTCTCCCTTCTCAACTTTTTGGTTTGTTGCCAGGTTACTTGAGGAATAGTTGACTGCCCTGTGTTCCTGGTTAGACATGGATGTGAATGAAACTAAACCCAGAGAGTAGGACTATTTTCTTTTTTAAACAAAAAAAAAGATGCACGCACTTGCAAAACCCACTTTTTGGGCTTCTATGGTAGGTCCTGTGTATTAATTACCGGGTTCTGCTTCTGAATTCTCCCTCTTCTCAAACCAAACTGAACTGCGGTGTGTAAAATAATCAAGAACAGTGGTGTGATGACACGTTAGAATTAGAAGAAATGGGAAAGGGCACCTTGAAATGCTGGGTTAGCACACAGCTCCCTGCACAGTGGATGCAGCTGGAATGGCTCTTAGGTTCTTTGCTGGTGTTTTAACAATGTACCAGTTTCTCAATATTGAACAAATTCACTTTGAGATGAAATAACTGATCCATGAAGATTTAATTAGGGAATGTTGGTGCCAAGAGAAGTCCTAACTTGGTAAGTTCTAAGTTACACCACATCTCTGCTGTAAATCAGACAGTAACTCGGAGCCAAGGAAGAATGGGCTGGAATGTATTTTAAGGGCACTGAAACTCCAAACATTAAGCCATCAGTTGGCCTGATTAAGCATCTTCCTCTGGTTCCATTCACCTCTGCAGCAGCGAGGTCCTCGCTCTTGAAGAGCTGCATCCTTTCCCAAAGTGAGAGAAGTGAACCCAGTACCTTCCAGTGGCAGGAGTGGAGAGAGTTAAGTGGGGCTAATTTTAGGGAAACATCATTCCTCTTTCCATGAATCCTTATGCTCCAGTACCTTTGATGTTCAGCCTGTTCATTCCCTGGATTCAGCAAGAACCTGATACTTCTCAGGACAACAAACATCTCGGATTCAGTCTGAAACTGTTGGATGGTCTTTTTGCTTTTGTGCTACGATACCCTGTTGTCTGTGGCAGGAATAAAACAGAGAATCAGTTTCATGTGCATAGCTGCACATTCTTTGAAGTAAGTAAGAGGGAAAGCTGTTTCTAAGGTTGATTCAAGTAAAGTCATCAATATGGATCAGAACAGGACCAGGTGACAAAAGAAGTTAGGAAATCCTAGCACCTGGAGTCTTGCTCTCTAGTGGGTTGAGGTTCCTACAGAAAGATTCTTGGCAATTTTATAACTGTTTTTTTTTTTTTCTAGTATTAAATCCATACATGATACAGCCTGTGTTCTAACTATCAAAGCTTCTGCACCAATACTTACCTGGCTATTACAGAGTAAGGATTAATGTGAAGCATTAGTAATGTTTGCCTTTCCTAAAAGGTAGGTGAGCCAATGCCATGGACTCAACTTCTTCAGTGTAGAGGTGGTCTCATCCTGCCAGTGACATGGACAGATTTATTGGGATGGAATTTTCCCCAAGGCTGGAACCTTATTTTCTCCCTCAATATCCACAGGAAGTGAGTGCCCTGGAGTGTGAAATTCAGCTGCTGAAGAATCTCCAGCACGAGCGTATTGTTCAGTATTACGGCTGCTTACGGGATCGAGCAGAGAAGACCTTGACCATCTTCATGGAGTACATGCCAGGGGTAAGAGCTGACCCAGGCAACACAGTCACAGGTCACCACCCTGAGATGGGTGGTTTTGTTGGTTTTAGTTGCTGTGATTACCCTAACTCTGTAATCCACCTTATGACCTCTTAGGGATGCCCCTGTCTCATACTGGGTTATAAGGCCACCACTTTCTTTATATTTATACCCAAACCATGTCTTTGATGGGTTTTTTTCAAAGTGTCTCATACTTGAAATACATTCTCTTCAGCAGTCACTAAAGCCAGTTCTTCTCTTCAGTTCAAGTTTGTTCTTTTCATTTGTGCCTTGTGACAGGATGAGGGGCAATGGATTCAAGCTGGAGCACAGGAGGTTCCACCTCAACATGGGGAAGAACTTCTTTACTGTGAGAGTTGTAGAGCATTGGAACAGCCTCCCCAGAGAGGTTG
>JANIJG010007349.1:11229-28858 GCA_024611175.1 Megaceryle torquata
TCCCTTCTTTATCCCTCATTAGCGCCGTTCCCCCCCCGCCCGCCCTTCCCCCCCATCACGTCCGTCTTATAATTATAAATAAATATATATGCATATTAGGAGCCAGTCTTCAGGAGTCTGCTGTGGATTATTTATCAGCTGCATTGCCCTGCCAGCATCAGCCACGCTATAGAAGGGCCTCTTAAACTCCTTCTAGACTCGCCTCTTGCTTATTCTTATTACTATTATTTAAATCAACTCACCTTTTATACCCTTTCCCCTCAACCAGTGGCAGACCAGTTTGTAAAGATCCAGGTTGAGCCCAAAAATAAAACTCCCCACCAGTCCTGGGTTACTACCCTGCCGCTGCAGGTTTGGTTTTGTTTGGGGTTTGGTGGTTGTTTTTTTTTTTTTAGTTTTGGGGGTTGGCTTTTTAAAAAAAAAAAAAAAAAAAAAAGAGAGAGAGAGAGATTAAATTTGTGAGATCCAAAACAGCGCTGAAGTTAAAATTCCCAGCCCATCCAGACAGGCTGCATCAAGCAGGCATTTCCTCAGGGGGCTTCTGTAATGCTCGCAGCTCCAGGACGTGCTTTCCTTTCCCTCTCTTCTATGCCCTCTACTTTTCATTTGATTTCCGTCCCCTCCGCCCCCTTATCAAGATTTCGGCTGCTCTCTCAGATTAATCATGGCTAAGGTGACATCTCTTCGCCCAATGAGCCCGCCTGGCGCGACTCGGAACTTTAAAGAACGAGAAAAGAAAAAAAAAAAAATAAAAATAAAAAAGGGGAAAAAAAAAGTTCACAACTTTCTTTAGAAAATATTGCCGAGGAGTCAAGCCGAAAAGAGACGCTGAGTGGAGCTCAAGCGCTGCTTTAAATCCCCTTTTTAAAGAAGGAAGTTTCAAATATCCGTTTTTAAATCATCGTTCCTTACTTTGAGTTTTGGTTTGTGTTGTTTTTGGGGTTTTTTTTCTGACTCTTACCTTGAAAATAGTTAACCCATTTCCCTCCTGAAGCAGAACCGAAAAGATGACAGATGCGAACGGCTGGAATAGAGGGGAAAAAAAAAAAAAAAGAGATGAAATGGCGAAAATAATTCTCTGTATTGGATCAAGAATTCAGCGTTTCTCTCTGCAAGCCGAACCCCCCGGGTCCTTTTAGCTATTTAATAACACCCGAGCAACCAGTAACCCGTTTAGGGAGGGAAAAGAAACACATCTTCAATTCAGGGGGCTTTTTTCCTCCCCAACGGGCTCACATTTCTGGCGCATATTGTCATCTCGGAAAGGTTCACGGATAATATTTTGCACTAACCTGGGGAAGAAACTTCCAGGGATTTTAGTACGACATCAATTTTCCTTGTAACCCTCAGAAGGGTTACCAAAACTATTTGGAAAACGTCCTTTCCCTCTCTATTTTCTTTCTCTCCTTCCCGGCTTTGCCCCAAATTCCAACATATTGAAACATTTTTCTCCTTAATAAGAGGAACATATAAAGTGAAGGGGTGAAAGGGCAACTTGGGAGCCGTGCCTAGAGCTCCGCACACAATTTACTCGCGGGTAGACGAGGCGTTTAGCATTCCTCCCAATTCCCAAGGAAAACAGCCTCAGACCTGTACCCGGTGACCAGGGACCCCGCCAGAGCCACTCGGTTTTTGGTGGTTTTTTTTTAATATAGAAATTCTTGGGATTCTTCGTTATTATCATAATTAGTGTTGTTTGGTGTTAAGAGAAACAGTTCCTAGGCACGGTAAAGGGACAGGGATTTTAGGGAGAAGGTAACACGAGGGAAGGAAAAATCGAAGGGGCAAGAAGGACTTGGGAGAGAAAAATAATAAAAAGATAACCAAAGAATCCCCCCCTCCGCCTTTTTTCCTCCCTTTTTTTTTTTTTTTTTTTTATTTAATGGCTCGCATCAGGCTTAAAAAAGGTTTTGAAAGCCTTAATCTCATTATTCGGCGGGAATGCGAACGACTCTTCCCGCACACTCACAACCGAGCTGGCCAGTGACCGAATCAGATCGCATTTCAAAGTAATTTTTCATTCTTTTCTCACGTTTCCACGTGTGAATTACAAAAACCACGTCGCTGAAGAGGAACCCCGAGGGCTTACTATCGTGTTAACAAACCCTTCTTCCCCTCATTTTCGTCGATGGGCAGCTAAGGGACGTTTGTATCTCTCCCCAGTGCATTTCTCCCGTTAGTTTCCTTTATTATTTTTACTTTTTTAATCAAACCTGTCCAAAACTGTCTGCCCCACCTCTGCCAGGGACCATTGAGCATGAGCTGCAATTAAATAAACTGTAAAGGTTGGCATTAACCAAAACTTCAGAGGTAAAACGTTTACAAGTCAAGGGGAAATGCTTACTCTGAATCCTGAGCTGGGTTTGATCCTGAGTTGGGTTTGACCCTGAGCTGGGTTTGATCCTGAGCTGGGTTTGATCCTGAGCTGGGTATGACCCGGAGCTGGGTTTGACCCAGAGCTGGGTTTGATCCTGAGCTGGGTATGACCCTGAGCAGGGTTTGATCCTGAGCTGGGTTTGACCCTGAGCAGGGTTTGATCCTGAGCTGGGTTTGACCCTGAGCTGGGTTTGATCCTGAGCTGGGTTTGGTCCTGAGCTGAGTATGACCTTGAGCTGAGTATGACCCCGAGAAGGGTTTGATCCTGAGATGGATTTGTTCCTCAGCTGGGTTTGATCCTGAGATGGGTTTCACCCTGAGCTGGGTTTGACCCTGAGCTGGGTTTGATCCTGAGCTGGGTTTGCTACCCCTTGTAATCAACCACCAACCCCCCCAGTCGAGCCGAGAAACCCATGTGGCCAGTTGCAGTCATCTTGGGAGCTTTACTAGCCCAAAAGAAAATTGCTGGCAAATTGGAAACATCTGGAGCATTGGCGACACACACAGAAAGAAAAAAAACATAAAAAAAAGAAGAAAAATCCCCCCCCCAACACTCCTGAGCAGAGAAAGTTATAGGAGTTTTGTTTACACAAATAGCAGACATTTGACATTTCAAGTCTTCCTCAACGAGCCGGAGGTGGCTTGGTGTGTAAGCAACATTTCAGCGCTCTGATATTTGAAAGATGCTGATGAAATTGCTCCCGCTTGCTCCAGTGGCAGCTGCTCTGTACCACCCCCCCCTTTAACAGGGTGCTAGCAACACAAACAGTGACTTAAAACCCACAAAGAATTTTATCCAAGGTGGAAAGAGGAGGAGTAGAGGGGGGGGGAGGTGGGGGTGTGGAGAAACCTGACAAGTGCTCTTTTCTCATAAGCCTGTCGGACAATCTAGAACAAATGAAACGGTGGAAAAGTTGGGAGTCCTGTGAAATGTGCTCTTTTCATGTTTTCTATTTATTAGATACGTTAAGAGAAAACAGACTCATATGAGTCCCAAATGTAGGCAGAGTATTAAAAGAGGCATGTGTATGCTCCAGCAATTACAGCTGAATCTGATTAAAAACGTCACCAGGGCTGCAAAAGCAGGAGTTACCTGATACACTAACCCTGAGGTTGCTTTAGGATGAATTATAACACAATTCATTTTATTTTAATAGGTCGCTATAAGATTAACTGTTTAAGGATGGAGCCCCACTATAAATGTTTACATCAAACCAGAAAGAAGCAAGCTTTACTTTCGGGTTGTTTGGAAATAATGTTTATTACGTTTTAAAATGCCTCAACATGTTAATTAGAAAGAAGGGGGAAATATCTGAAGTCAAAAGGAGCTCCAGTGCCTGACATGTAACCACACACACACTTCTGTGCTTTGGTTTCTCTTTCCTAGGAGGGAAATGTGGTGATTTTTAACTGGCCATCATCATTTCCACATGCTCTGGGAAAATAATGACAACTGTTTTTTTCCCCTTGCTCCTCTCATGGCCTTGGTCCAAAATTTGAAGGCACTTTGTCACCTGGGTCCGTGGTCAAGAAGACCTGGGGTGCCAACTGTGGCTCAGTACACCAGTAAAATCAGCCACCACAACCAGCTAAATCTGTGTGTTCGGGAGGGAAGAAGCTTCAAGAGCTGTCTGAGACCAAGGGGCAACATCTCACAGGCGTGAGGACTTCCACACACCTTCCCACTTTCTGTTCCCAGCCTTTGAACTGGCTTTAGCTGGTACGAACGTATCTCACAGGTAGGTCAGAGACTGAATAAAAACAGCCTCATAAATTTCCCCCCCAGGAAAGAAAAGGTGAAACAGAACTGCCATGGAGAGATGTTCATCTGATTTTTCATCTGGTGTACTGCTGGGGAGTTTTTGGATGAGATAAGAACCCTTCTGTGGCTGTGAATTTTTTTTCTTTCCCCTGTGCTATCTTTAAAACACCATCTAATCCAGTAGGTACTGGTGCAGGGCTGGAGCTCAAAGGAGCAGTTGAAATTTAATTATCATTAGTCATAAAAGTACCGTATGGCTGAAATGAAAATATTCATTCTATAGGAAATTCCTACTCAGTAAAATTTATTTTTATCTCAAATGGACAAAAGGGGCAAATTTTGAACTTTAAACTGAAATTTCTCTGTTGTTTGCTTCAAGGAAAACTGAACATCTCACAAAGATTCAGAGAAATCAGAAAGAGCCATTTCAGTGAAGAGAGACTTTCACTAGTCAATGTAGCTAAAAGAATTTTGCTAAATTCCACAAAATCGGCAAAAAAACGCTAGAAATGGTTTGGGGTTTTTTTGAGAAAAACCTTTCAGCTTTGCTAAATGACTCCCCACCATGAAAACCACCTTTGAAATCGAATACCCTTCACCCTGGTCTAATATTAATAATGAATGTGATTAGTATATGAACATAAATCATCACAAAGTATTGATAAAATCATTACCACAACAACAGAAAAACTTCAGTTATGGAGCTAAATGAGAAAAAAAATCCATAATTGTTAGATTCTGTCTTATTCTTGCAAAAGGAATGGAAGGCGAAGGTTCACGTGTGTCCCAGGAATTACAAATTCTGCTTAATGGCAACAAGAATCTTTTACTTAGGCTGAAATATCTTGATTTGAGGATATGTTGCTGTTGAGATTATTTAGTGTTTATTGTGAAGTTAGAAGAAGCGCAGGGCTTTTGTTTCTATGATTATTTTTTGTTTCATGATTATTTACAAAACAGCCGAGTTCCCACTCCCTCGTTGTTTATAAACATTTGAAGAAATTATTTACTGTCCATAGGATGTCGTGTAACTTTCCTGTGAAACCAGTTTTGCTCTGTGACTGGGCTCGTGTGATCCTCAGAACAGTGCTGGGGGTTTGTTGTTTTGTTTGTTTGTTTGTTTTCTTTAGAGAAATGAAATATGGGAGGTGAAAGAGAGAAATATGGGAGGTGAAAGAGAGAAATATGGGAGGTGAAAGAGAGAAATATGAGAGTTGAAAGAGAGAAATATGGGAGGTAAAAGATAGAAACGTGAGATATGAAATATAGAGATATGTTTTCTTTGTTTGACTTTAGAGATATCCTCCTGCGGGTTAAGTAGAATATAAATGTTATAATGAAAGACATTTCCTGACCCAAATACGGTTTAACAGACAAAAGAGTGGGAGGGAAAATTTAAGGGCAGGGTGGTTAAGACCTTAAGCCCCACGAGAGCATCTTGGGGGGACAGGAATCACTGCAAACCTTAAACCTCTGACCCTCCTCAGCACTCCCCAGCATGGAGCCTCCACTCTCCCGGGACCTCACTGCTGTAGACGTCCCCATGACACCTTTTTTTACTGCAATTTTTGTGTTCGTCTGGTGACAAAATGTCCAAAACTGCAGAATCTTACCTGAGCCGTGAGGGGAGAGGGGGCTGTGCAGTGGGGGACCCCTCAGCCCTGGGTGGGCCAAGGGAAGGAAGCCATGGGGGGGGGGGCTCTGCAGCCCTCTCCGTGCCACACAAAATGGCAGCCAGTGTTGTGAGGAGCGCCCCGCCTTGTTATGGCGGGAGAGAACGGCCCCTGCCATTGGCTGTTCTCCCCCGGAGGGCGGGCCGAGGGCCAGGGGTGGCCAATGGGAAGCACGGGGCACCCCGCCCCTCTCCAGGGGGGTGGTGAAATGGCCGCCATACTGCTCCATGGCAGCCGTGCTGCTAGGCACCGTCCTCCTCCAGATCCCTGTGCTCCCACCTCTGTCTCTCTCATGGTTTTGCCCCCCTTTTTTGAGAAGAAAGTCCCTTTTCCACACCCTTTTTCTTTTTGCTTTCTATGTCTACTGCACCCCGTAGTAAATACCACCAATATTTATCACCCCAAATGAGCCCCTTGCCGCTCTCCATCACTTTCCCACACCAGCATAAACACCTGCCCAGCTGCTTCTAAACTAGAAGAATGGAAGAAAACAAGTAAAAGAAATTAAAAGCAAACTTCTTCCTCTGGTGGAGTTTTTCCTTTTAAGAAAAGAGAAGTAGCAGTGACCCCAAGTTCACTGCAAGATTCATTGTGACTTTGCTTTTTCGTCATCGATTGATTTTACATGAGGCACCTTTTGCAAGAGAAAAGAAGACCAACATTTTTTTTTTTTTAATATAAAACTCAACCCTTGTCTCCTGCTCAGCTCCCCCTCCTTGTCTAGCCCAGCTCCACAGCTCGATCCCTTTGCATCTGCTTGCTCTGAGATTTCTTCTGTGCTTTCTTTAAGCAAAACTCTAAAGTTTTGCCAGTGGGAATTTGGAGCTTTCTCAGAACCTCCCTGACCATTTTTGGCTTGAGCTCCTGGAGTAGCTGCTGCTCAGGAGAGACCAGGCAGCTTCTGAAGACACACCTGGAGCTCTAAAGGCGCATCATCAGCTCTGGCATCCATAGAAAACAACCAACTGTGCAAACACATCAATTATTTCTTTCCAGAGGTTAATTTCTTGAAAACACCTCACCTTGTATTTGAGCCAGTGGGGATGGTAAAGGAGGCGAGCAGGAGGGAAGAGATTGACAAGGAAGCTGACTCCACCAAAAGGCAACATAAACAGCTGAAAGCATGAAAAGGTAGAAAAAAAGAAAAATAAAAACAAAATGAAAAAATACCCCAAACCCGAGGTGAATTAAAGAAAAATAAATGGCTAAAACAGGAGCTTGATGCGATTCCAAGTGTTTTGACATGGAAGCATGTTTCCCATTCCACTCCTCTGCAGAGAAGGTTTCTCTTCGAATTAGACGAACCATAAAATAAAAAGGAAATTTAGAACAACACTGTAAAACGGTGTTTTACAGCCCTTTCCACAAAAGGCTTTCCCTTGAAGAGCTCTTATACCTTGGGCCTTGTCTACGCACTATCATCAGACAGCTCGGCGTGTACCAGTCAAATTAAAACATTTCAGTGCCCGCTCCTGCCGAGCGGGGCTGCGGCCTTTTCGGTCTAAAGGTGCTTTATGTGAGAATAACTATTCCCATATGGAAAGGAGCGATGAGTTGGGAAATCTCTCTGGTTAATATTACGAAGTGCTTGCTGCGAGCATTCGCTGTATCATGAAATGGCTCAATGTCAAGGAATATCCCTCTTCGTTGACAGGGCCTCCAGGACATTCCCACCGGAATAGAGACAACAAAAAATACTGAGCTCAGTGGAGTTTGTTTTGACCGGTGATTTATGGGCCAAAGAGATTGTCTGGGACAAGAAGAAAATGGTCCCTATGCATGGGAAGGAGATGAGAGGAATGCAGATGTGGAGGGGATGAAACAGGGATTTGAAGGAGATGCTGAGGGATGGAAGAGGAGTTGGTGTGAAGGAGAGCACTTGAGAAATACATCTAGAGGTGTCTGGACCAGGGACACTGCCTGGAGCATCATTTTACCTCTGGTGGCCTCAACACACAAACCTTGGGACATTGGAGCTCACTGCTGAAGCTGGACACATGCTAGGACTGTGACAACAAGGGGAGGAAAACAAGATGCTGGAGCAGGTTAACTACAGAATAGCTGCACCCAAATAAAAGGCTGTACCAGTACCTGAGAAAAAAAAAAAAATCAAAAACCCCCAAGAAATGAGAATGCTGTTAACTCAGCTACATCAGTCCAAAGTCTGTGGTGGTCCAGGCTTCTGCAGCTGATGGCTGTCAGAGATCAAAGTCACTATGGTCTCCATAAGGCTCTCTTTCCGCTCGGTAGCTGGGATATGAAAGGTATGCCACAAATTACAGATTTTAAGGCAAAACCAGACCTGTCTCCCGAAGGACACGGTTTGCAAAATGTTTCCAGTTTTGAAACAACCCTCAGAGCAGGAAGACTTCATCTGGTTGGGCTTTCAGAGGAGGAGTGTACAACCTCACTTCTTCATTCCGCAGCCGTGCTTAGAGACAGTTCATTGAGCTGTCTAGAACAACGTGAACTGCTGTTCTCTGATATAACCAGCCCAGATATTGCTGTCTTTACAACACATCAGAGATGCCACCAACACACTTTTCCAGTTGCTACTAAAAACCTTGTCCACACGGGGATAAAAGGTGATTATAAATATATCCTAGTGACCACGGGAACAGCTACTACCGTGTCCTGTTGGTACCAAGCCACATTGCTCTAGGTGGCATATGAACAAAGACCAGATGATGTTCCGGGCCTTGGAGAGCTTCTAGATTTACACAACACGTTATAAAACCCTGTAGCTTGAAACACTGACCCATCAGCTGCTGGTGAAACCAACATCTGCTCTGCAATCCTTGAAAAGCCAGCAGTTTATTTTAGGAGACCTGCCTATGGATTGAGGAGCTTAAATTTGGTCTCCTAACTGGTAAATATTCCAAGTCTATAAAGAGATCAAGATGTTTCCCTTTTCCGTCATCCAGGCATAAGCCCCCCCACACCACACCCCCCCCAGCCCGAACAATTACAAGCAAATCCCCTCTAAGTGCTCCTGTTTGCTACGGGAACTGAAGTCGTGACACTGAGTCACACATCCTTGGGTCTTTAGAGGTGTCCGGTTGCTCACTCAGCTTGTTGACTCTGCTCCAGTCACTAGCCCTGTTTCCTGGACTTATCTCACCGACCAGATTTCCCCTCCTCTCTCTCCCTCCTGTGGCTCATAAACACTTGAGATCTACTGTAAACCCAATCTAGGCTCACAGCTTGTTGTGAGTACAAGCAGCAGCAGATAGCAGGAGATAAGGAGCGAGGCCACATTGTCTTTTTCCAGTCTGCACTGAGAATTCACTTTTAAATCTGAAAACTGTTTGCTTAAGGAAAAGGAAACGTGCGTGCGTGAGTCGCGGGGCAGCGAGAGAAGGGAGGGAAAAGAGGAAGGCAGCTGGTTTATAGACCAAACTGGGTCGTACCAAAGGGAGGATTGATGGAGATTGATGAAGGAAGTTCAGTGAAGGTCCCGGTGCAATGGGCACTTGTAAACCCCGTGCTCCTGTTATCCTGCCCCGTTCCTAAACATCACACCGTTCCCAAGGGGGAGGCGGCGTTTCCGCAGCGGAACCCTTGGAGGACCATCTCCCTCCAGGGACCCCGAGCCCAAGTTTTGCTGGAGTGACACCCAGTGGGAAGTTGCTCAAACCATGGGGAAGGGCTCCTGTCTGTGGCTCCATGAGAGAAGTTCTGCCAAGCTACCGTGTTAATGGTGTGACTTAATCACAACCGGTCAAAAATCCCAGTGTGAACAAACTTCTTACACCCGGTGCTCAAACTGGAATGGCAGGATGGTAAGAAACTTCTCCCTCCCCTCTCCTACATGCACAAACAGTGCTATATATCTCCTGTCCCAGCAGCCCTGCATGACATATTGTCCCTCGTCTCTCTCAGCTCGATGCTCACATCAGCAGAACTAACTTATTTCACTTCCCACATCAAGAAGGGGTCAGGTCTAACTGCAGGCTTTGGTAAGCCCAGCTCTGCTGGTGCTGGTGAAGCAGCGTGGATCTCTGCCCAGCAGTGCTCTGCCAGCAGCATTTTGGTGGTTATAGTGACAAAAAAAAAGCACTTTTAGGGGTGCAGTTGACTTTGCTCATGCGGGGGTTTTTCAATGCCCAGCTGGAGTGATGCTGCCTGTGCTGGGGGTGTTGTGGGGTAAGTGAATATTCCTATGCTGGTAAAATGCTCAGGGTGAAGGAAAACTCTGGAGCTACGTGGCTTTAAACACTTGTATACAACTGTTCCTGGACAGGGCGGGATGGTCCCTGTAGCTGTATCACCACAGTTAAGGCAGCAGAGATTTGGATCACAGCGGCAAAGCTCCTGCTGACTCCTGCAGGAAGAGAAATCTGCTCCCAGTAAGCCCATCCAGCTTCTCTCTGAACCGTGCAAAATGTCCTTTTGATCTTTGAGGTACTGAGATATCCCACCTTCCACACATCAGATAATGGCTCTGGGCCCGAGGCAGCCCAGGTCTGAAGGGAATGATAAAGACAGTTTGTGATCCCTGCATGGAAAGTGCTATGTAAATTTATGAGTTGATCTCCTGGTGGTGTTGAAGTCAATAAAACCCTCTGTTGACTCCACTGGTTGCAAGATTCAGACCTTGTTTTCTGATAAACTTGGAGTCCTTGGGAGGTGTTTCCTTGAGAGGCTGGGATACAACCAATGCAGGGAAAGTGGAGGTGCTAATCCTTTGCTCTGTGCACACTTTAGATCCAGGTCAAGAATTGTCTTTGGGGACAAATGTAAACAACCAGAAATGGGGAGAAATTATGATGCATAAGGAAGTAAAGAAGAATTTGGACAGTGTCTTCTTTATCAATGGAGCAGGCATACCTCATTTGGAAAACTTGACTCATCTCCTGGGATCAGAGAGGCTCTGGTGAAGCTCCAGGAGCTGAAGGAGGAATATAAGCTGCTGATGCAGCTGGTGACCAAGTGCTCCATGGAGGCAGCTCCTCAACTGAAAAGAAATATAAAATCTGTACCTAAATGGGTCCTGATGGGACTTACAAAACTCTCTTTGGCACCAAGAAGCGGCAGTGGGAATTAAATATTAAAGTGCTTTGTCACTTGTGGTTTTAAGAATCTACTTTGCAGACCTGTCCTTCATTTCTTCTGTGTTTTGGTTCCCCATCTGCAGAAGAGAGATAATAGCCCAGCTCCATTACACCAAGTCATTGCAGAGATAACTGTGCTCTGATGCTATGGCAACAAGGGCTGCCTAATATTGAAGATAGCAAAGGATGCTAAGGGCAGGGAGCTGGCTTGTATCAAGCATGGCCTTCCACTGGGAAAGGATGGAGCAAACCAGCATAGCCTCCCATCACTGGTCCTTTCCCAAAGCAACTGTGTTCAGGTCTCACCTGGCTGAAGCATCAGATAAAGGAAGGAAGAGCAACCTCAATCCATGCAGATTCTCTACTCTGTCACATCTTCTCACCTCCCCACACCAATGTCTCTGACCTCCTTCAACAAAGGCCTTCATCTTGCACCTGTTTACACACTGCTGATGAAGTAGAAGGGCAATGAAAGCAGATGGCAGCTTCAAGCCCCAGCTTTTATGGCTGAGCTCTCAAAAAATGACCTCAAAAAACAGTGAGTGGTAATCTGAGGGCCTGGGGAGCTGCTAAAATACCACCCCCAAGTCCCTAGCTGAAGCCAGGTATGGCCTTTTGGGGCTTTCTCTTGCTTGGACCCTTCGTGGTAGAGTGGTTTCTGCTCCTGTTCTCCATCCTTGCCCATTTCCTGGCTCCTGCTGCGACACTTTGATTCATAGGACCCAACCACCCGTAACCACCCAGGGAAATAGAAGCTAAGCCAGGCAGCTCTGGTCATTCATTTTCCCCTCAGGGGGAGGAAAAGAAGCCAAAGATAAGATCGCTTCATTTAAGCCAGAATCCATTTTTCACTGGCCAGTTATTGCAAGTGGGATCCTTCCAGGAGGAGTAGCATGGTTGCCACTGTCTTCAGGAAAATCAAGACCTAACCTGTCTGGAAAAAGATTCTTTGTCCTCAGAGCCACCTTTCAGCAGGGCCTGTTGCCACAGAACAAGGGGAGATGGTTTTAAACTTAAAAAAAAAAAAAAACAACCCAAAACATCAGACAGTTTCCAATTGTCTAAAGAGCCCTGGTGAGAACTCCCTGTCTTGAGAGCCCTGGTGACAATTCCTCATCAGCTTGAGAGGAGACAGGCTCTCTCCTGCTTCCCATCTCATTACCCTTTTCATAAAAATAAACTTTCATCAGGCCTATTTTAAAATCCTTGGGGTTTGTTTGCTACTGTAATTGTCAGCTAACCACCAGATGGCAAAGCAGCACAAGCCAGCAAGCTCTCCAAGTTTCTGGTTAAGACAATGACACAACCGAGGACAAGTAAACAGAAACAGAAGAGCAGAACGTAACCGAGCACACAGCACCAGGACATGGGAACAGGAGGGGGCCAGCCCTGGGGAAAGGGTGAGAGAGGGACCTGTCCCAGTGAGAGAGTCTGGCTAGTGGCTTCAGTCTCACCCTGGTCCTCATCTGCCCCACCACCCAGCGGCAAATGATTCAGCAGAGGGTGCAAGAGTGTCCCGGAGAAGGATGGGACAGCATTGCATGGCCATTGCTTTTTGGTTTTTTGGTCTTCATTATAAGATATTCTGCAGACAGCAACATTAATAAAGCCTGGTTTCCTGTGGGCTCATGTTCCTTGTCCCCTAACTCATCACATTCCTCCCCCCGCGTCCTCTCCGACAGGCGAAGATTAGGCCAGGGCTGGGCTGGTGCTGATTAGCGCAGGGCAGAAAGAGAAACATCAGAGCCCTGCCCGCCTCTTCCTTGGTAGGGGGCTAATCTGGGTCTCTCCCCTCCCCCCAGCTGCTGAGTTTTTGCAAGATCTGTATAAATCCGATGACACTTGGGACATCTGGCCTCGTAGAGGTTGTTTGGTTGGAGCTGGTCAAGGAGGTAGAGAGGAGAGGGGAGTTAAAGCCGATGGGGAGATGGCTCAAGCTGAGCCAGGGTAACCCTTCCTGCTGCGCAGGTTCAGCAGCGCTGAAATCCTTCACAAATGTCTGGATTTGAAACTGTCTTCCCAGTGTTTTCAAATATGGAGTGCTCTGTTTTGGTCATTGTGAAATGCTTATTTTTTTTTTTTTTTTCCATCTGAGAAATATTTGGCTGGAGAGACCCCTTTGATTCTATTTCAAACAGCACAAACACTCAATATTTGGGTGTCTTGATTCTTTTGAAAAGAAATATTCCTATTTTCATGATTCCTTACCCTCCTCTTTTTCCTTTTTTTTTTTTTTTTAAACAACATATTTTAGCTGGAGTAGTCAAAACCTCAAAATCACCGATGGCTGTAAATGAATCACTGTAGATGTGACACTGAGGGCCATGGGTTAGTGGTGCCCTGGCAGTGCTGGGTTAATGGTTGGACTCAAAGATCCTAAAGATCTCTTTCAACCAAAACAATTCTATGATTCTGATGTTCCTCATCCTTACTGGCTCTTCCTTGTCCTACTCTCACTATGATGCTGCTGTTGACTTTAATGGGACAAAGACACAACCAGCTGTCAGGCAATGGGAACCTTAGTCTGGTTTGAGGTCTGAAAGCTGAACTGTGTTTACAATGCTACCATAAATAAAATTATTTGCCAAATGTAGGCTTCTTCCTGATGCATCTTTAGCATCATGGTGGAGATTCACATTCACCAGCATGAAGTTTTGTATGAGCAGCCTGGAAAGCAATGGATGAATGGCTCTGTGAGGGAAACCATCACCCTCCTGCCTTCCACCTCCTGCCTCTGGTTTCTCTTGCTGTCTCTCCTCAGGAGAGGGTGACACCGTGAAACACTTTGCCTCCGGGGGGGGGAATTCTTTCCATTCCTCTCCAAAGCCGTGCCCCAGATTTTGTCCCAGAATCAAATCAAATCCTCTGAGGATTTACTGCAGTTCTTATTAAAGTTTCCAACATGTTCTGTGTGTCTCCTAAACACCCGAGGAAGATGAGCCTTCCCTTAGAGAGCTCGCCATCCAAAGCACCTCCTCACCCAGCAGAAATGCTGTCTCTGGGCAGACAAGCTGAGTAGCTGGAGGAGAGTGAATTATTCCTATCACTTAATGTACTATGAAAGTAACACACAGAACATTTACTCGGGAGCTTCTGTGAGAGTCTGGGCACAAGCTGAGTCAGGGGTGGGTGCCAAGGTCACAGTGATTGTCCCAGCTCCAGAGCCGGTCCTGCCTCTGCACAAGGGCACAACCACCTCCTCTATAATCAGTCAGATTTTATTTCATATTGAATAAAACACAATGTCACCCAGAGAAAGATGCTGCACTTTGTAGCATGTGGAAATACCTGCAAATATTTTCACCAAGACCAGGACCTCATTGCTTTTTAAAGTAGTCAGACTCCTTCTTTCACTCACGGTAGTTTCACAAGACACAGAAAGATTTCCAGTTTTCAAGGCTTGATTATTCACTGCCTTGATGCATCTCAAAATTGCCAAGGAAAGATATACATCATGGTATTTTCCACTCGCCTGGGCAACATGAGATGGACCCAGTTGGAGGCAAGCGACCTTGGCAGACCAGGAGAAGGATGTTGGAGCTTCCCACGCTGGCCAGAGACAGGACAGCACCACCCAGAGAAAGAAAAGTTATTTGTGTAAAGAAGCCCAGTTTCTACTCCCTGAGCTTTAGAGCTCTAATTTTCTGTATTTATTTTACTTAACCCCCTGCTCCAGGGGAATAAAATGACGCAGAGGGCAGAGCTCAAACATGGACAGGGTGGCAAATAAATCAGGTCTGCTGGTGTAGAGAAATCTCTCTGCATCTCTGCCTGGGTTTTTTTTTTAAAAGGTCTGTGGAGGAATAAGCATCAGCAGGCTCTAGAAAGGGTGTTTGAAAGGCACCGAGTGGAATATCTGTCTTTATTTAACTTGGAAGCAATCCTGCTATTGCCTTTCTATTGCCTTCTGAGGTCACCGCTGCAGCCCGTCGCTCTCGCTGGCTCCCGGCTGCTGGGACGCTCTGCCCAAGACCCACTGGTTTCTCCATCCGACAGCTGGCCACCATCAGAGGTGTTTTTCTTTGCACCGTGGGTTCCTGGTCTCACCAGGAGACCTGCTTGCAAGCCAGCGCCTGTCACCAAACCAGAGCTCCACCTCTGCCAAATGATCCATTTCTCCTGACTTCAGACTGTGTCTGTGTATATATATACACACATGCATATATTTACGTATGTAAAACCTACAGCAGAGGTGTCTGGGAGGTGGAAGTGCCCTCTTGTGGCATGTGCTTCCTTGGCTTTGCTCCCAGGGATCCCCAGTGGGATGGGGGTCATGCTCTTGGTGGGATGCAGCAGGGGCAGCCGCTTTGAGCAGGGTTGCAGGACTGTGTTCGACTCCCAGCTGCAAGGCTCAGACCAAGCAAGACAAAATATCCTACTGTCTGCCTCCAGCATCTCTCAGAATCACCAAATCCCATCATAGTGCGCGTTGGAAGGGACCTCTGGAGATGATGTGGTCCAACCCCCTTACTCCAGCAGGGTCACCCAGAGCAGGGGGCCTGGCATTGCAGTGTCCAGGTGGGGTTGGGAATCTCTCCAGACAAGGAGACTCCACAACCTCTCTGGGCAGCCTGGCACAGGCTCCCACACCCTCACACCGAAGAACTTGCTCCTCCTGCTCAGCTGGAACTTCCTGGGTTCCAGTTGGTGCCCCTTGTCCTGTCACTGGCACCACTGACAAGTCTGGTCTCATCCTCTTGGCACTCACTGTTTATAAGCATTGGATATTTGGGTATTTAAAAGCATCACAGCACAGATGAGCAGATCTGAAAGTTCAGCCAAGGTACAAACATCACACGAGATGATGCAGACCCAGTTACAACCTTTCAGTTGTGATTACTGGGCTTTCTTTAAGCAACCACATGCCCTGACATGAAAATGTCAAGAAGACTCAGGCCCATGGGGTGGTCAGGGCTGCTGTGAGCACTTGGCATGCTGGAGTCTAATGTCCTTGGGCCTGTCATAAAATCATAGAAACATTTAGGTTTGAAAAGACCTTTAAGATCATCGATTCCAGCCATTATCCCAGCACTGCCTGGTCACCACTTAAACCACCTCCCTCAACACCATATTTACATACCTTATTCCTCCAGGCGTGGTGACTCTACCACTATTGCTGATACAAGTCAGGATGCTGTTGGCCTTCTTGGCCACCTGGGCACATACTGAGTTACAAAACCAGGATAGGGAGAAGCCAGGTAGCTCTTCTTGGGTTTAGACCTGGAGAGCTTGGTGTCTGAGCTTAAATCAATGGCATTAAAGCAGTGCAGAAGGTGGGCTGGAGCACCAGGTGTAAGCTGAGAACTGTCCCCACTTCGGTACAGCTGAGGTTAACCAGAGAAGAATGTCCTCACACAGGATTGCACCAGCCTAGAGGCACTGGTGCAACCCAGTGAACTTCCCTTTCTGTGGGGACATGTCCTCCTTTCTTCTGAAATGGGCATTTGTCCTTTTTAGGTATCATAACGCAGCGGCGGTTCTGGGCCGGGCCATCTGCAGATGCAAAGACACCCCACAACACTTGCCTTATGCTCTGACCATCACTGAAGATCATCCGAGCAAGGACTCCGGTCTAGGCTTGAAAGCCTTGGCTTTCCATTCCCATGTGTTCTTCCTGGATGATCTTGGGCAAGGTGCTGCACCGGGAGCCATCAACACCCTTCAGTCCTTGCTCCTGGTGACTTCCTAAACTTCATCTCCATGGACCTATGGAGTCCTGGCCACAGCCCCGTTGCAGGGCCTGCTTGCACTTCGGGATGAGTTTACAGAGGAGCGATGAGAACACTTCCTTACCACCCAGGGATGCTATAAATACAGTCCAGATTATGTGACATGCAGATGAAACAGGTCATAAATGTCCATCAGAGACATGGGGTTGCCCTTGGGGTCAGGTGTCCAAATGCCCCCCAGGCTTTCATGGCTTGGTGACTGGGGACATAAGTGTTTTTTCCCTGGGGTCTGGGGTGTTGCTCAGACTTGTGATGTCAACGTGCCATCAGGTTTTCCTGGGAAGTCCCATCACATCACGTCAAAAAGAAATCTGCAACCTGCAGGCTTCACAAACGTGTCTTCCTTTTTTTTTTCACAGTTATGTTTTGTTGTTTTTGCTTTATTGGTCTGACCAGATGTTGTAAGCATCTGGCAGCAGCATGTTTATTTGTTAGGCTTCTTCTGCGTTATGTTAGTGACACAGCAGCAGAGAAAGGAGCAGGAGTGTCTCTGTCACATCTTCTGCCGCGTGACCCAGATGTTTCAGCATCTTTGCTGCTGGTGGCACCCTGTGGCTGGCAGAACACCATGTCCTGGCTCTCCTGACATGGCCCGGGTTAAGCTGGGATGGTCTCCAGTATTTCCTGGTGTCAGGAAGCCTAGTTTTGAGGCATGGTGCAGAAGGAGGTGAATAGTCAACAGGGCTAGGTCTGAGGTTTGGCTTTGGTAGGGCTCTGCTTCAGGACCAAGGGAAAGCACATCATTAAGTGCCATGTAACATGTCACACATAAAATTCTGGCTGGAAGTTTTCCCTGCAAGGAGGATAATGATAAAATATTGTTTTCCTTTCTGAGTGAAAAGATTTCACAGGCTTGACTCAACTGTAGAGAAGAAATATTATTGGAAAACTAATATATATATAAAACATAACATTGTTTCAGTTGGAAGAGACCTTCAAGATCATCAAGTCCAACAGCCCCCCCAGCACTGCCAGGGCACCACTGACCCATGGCCCTCAGCACCACAGCTCCATTGGGAGCTTGGAAACCCCTCC
>JANIJG010007349.1:28958-47037 GCA_024611175.1 Megaceryle torquata
AGGGTGTCCTAATGTGCATATTAGGAAATGAAGCCATAATTATTTTCTCATTCAAAGAAAAGAGAATCCCTTCTTTATCAAACGCAAATGGCAGCCATAAGGCAAACCAGTTGGGTTTCCACTTTTGAGCTGGAAAACCCATTTTATACTGGGGGTAGAGGGGGGTGGGCAGCAGCAAAAAGCACGGTGCGTGTTCTGGCCGAGCTCGGCTCCTGAGCATCGTCCGTCTGTCACAAGAGAGCCGACACAGCTGCCCAGCTGTGGTTTTGAGCTGCTGGCCCGTGGCGAGCACGAAAAGAATTCCTCTACAGCGCTGTTTTCACGGCTCTTTTTTTATGGAGATGGTATTTTCTGGAAGCAGGTTCTGCCTCGCTAAACATTCCTTCATCAAGCCAGAGCTCGCTGCTCCAGAAGCGAAACGGGACATTTCTCCAGCCCCTCCATGGAGCCACAGAAAAGGCTGGAAAGCCTAAAAATGACTTCAGGGTGCAGAAAATAGCTGGGGTTTGGGTTGTGAAAGTTGAGGTTGCTCTGCTGACATCCCTGAGGATCTGCTGCAGCGAGGTGAGGGATCTGGGGATTGCAAAGGCGAGTTCCCAAGGAAAATTATCCTCCCGTGTTGTGGTGTGAATAATAAAGCTCCAAACCAGCTGGCTGCTCCGCCTCACCTCAAACCAAAAGGAGATTTGTGTTTTTGCCATATTACCCATCAACCTCAACTATATTCTTTTTCCCTCTGTGTGGGAAAGAAGAGCCAGGAAAGGAGACAGACAGGAAAGAAATCCTTTTTCATAGAAACAAATGTGTGGGTTGTCCCACCTCCAGGGGAGTCTTTAGAGAAGGGGAGGGGTTTGAACCAGGGCTGCTGAATCTTATTTTAGAGGGAACCTTTTGAGGGATGCAGGGGTGGTGGCTTGTGGCACCACAGATGGTGCTTTTAAGGAGCTACAGAAGAAAGGTGGAGCCACCGAGGGTTTCAGCTGCCAGGACAGGTTGCTACATCCCATCTCCCAAGTGCCTCAGCTCCATGTCTGTCTGAGGATCGTGATGTATCAGGGATTACAGGAATTACCAAAGGCTTGCAGGGGATTGCCAGTGAGTTAGCAGGGGGTCAGAAGGTTATCAGCGTGATGGAGAAGGTGTATTTCTTGTGTGTCTTTCCAGGAGAGGAAAAAACCTCAGCTGAGTTGGAAAAGCCCCATCAACTGCTCCTTCCTGGTGCACTGTCATCTGAGATTTAGGGGTCATCAAAGAGGCTCCATGCGTCCCAGGGCAGTGGCTCCTGAAGGAGGTCTGGATCCACAAAGTTGTTCTTTTCACGTTGGGACCTGAATGAGGGTGGGTGGTCAGATGGGGCACGAACAGAACTGAAAGAGAGTCGAGAGCTCCCCAGGGCTGGCCTGGGGAACGTGCCCCTGCAGCAGCCATAACCGATACAAGAAAATAGAGAACTGCCTCATCTCTCTCTCGCTCAGTTTGGGGAAGTGAGAGGAAACCCTCCTATTGCAAAGCGCCTGCAGATGCTGGTGGAGAGGTCCAGAAGCAGCATTTGCACGGTCCTGGGGAAGGATGATGTTTCCTTTGAGCATGGAAAGAAGGAACTTCTCCAGCTGGAGAAGCCATAGTCTTGATGGGTGCAGGGTGTCCTTTCTTGCATCGGTGAACACCAAGATGTGCCAGCAATGGGTTGATCCCCATGATACAGCCCCAAAGCTGGTGAACTAACCGTTGCCTGCAGCCTACACAGTGACAATTTCCACCTCCCCATCAAAATGTTTAGTTCTTTCTTTGCCTTCAAACAGACATAGCCCATGGGGAGACAGAGGGGTCCATGAGAGCCTGGGCAGGGCTGGAAGGTAGCTGGTGGAGCAGAGAGGGGTTCAACCCATGCTGCAGGTCCTCCCCCAGCTCAGCTGTCCCACCGCCTGGCTCCCAGCACGGTAACACTCTGAAATGCTGGCACCTTGTGGCAGCTTGGAAAAACAGCATTTAAACCGAGGCCAGACCTGCTCTTCGGAGACCCGGCTGGATGGGGAGGAAATTCTGATAAACAGAGAGAGAGAAATTGGGTACCTTTGTCTGGGGAGAAGGGATGAGGCTGCCAAGAAGGGATGTGAAGGTCCTACTCCTCCCACCGCGCTATTTCTGCACCAGCCCTGGCCCATCTGTGTGAGCCTTTCCTAGGATGTGGTCTCTCAAACAACAAATGACTGGATGGATTTTGATCCCGATTCTTCCTCCACACCATATTTTGCCCTCTCTGACGTATCTGGGAGTCTGTGTCAATCAGCTGAGGAACTGAGACATTTTCCCTCCTCCTGATGATGTCTCTCATCTGATTTTGGAAGAGAGACATCTTTTTGGCAGATTTAGACCTGAGATTTGACAGCAGCCCTATCCCCACTGGCCATCAGTACTGAGTATATCACTGGGGTGAAAAATATCCATGGATTTGGCTTGGATCTCCTCAAGATGAACTCCACTAAAATCCTCATCCAGCAAAGGAAGGGTTAACTAAACCATACAAACAAGCACGTTCCCACAGATGCAGTTTGAGGTTGATTCATATAGGTGCTCGGCGGGTGCCAAATCTCTTCCTGAAGAGTCTGGACAGCTGTAGAAGCACAAATTTTTATCTCAGTGCATTAAATTGTCAAGATATTGCAGAGCAACTCTCATCCCTCCCTCCCGTACCCACGCTGCTCTCCCAGAGCTGCTTTTCCATGCATGGAGACACTGTCTGAGGTGCTCCAGAAGATCCTATGACCATTGTTGCACTACTGCTTTGAAATGGGTTTGGGGACCTGGAGGCCTTTAGTAGAACAGGAAGCATCAAATATTATGTGGATATAAATAACTTAGTAAAAGCTGGTTACAAGAACACCTGGTGTTGCACACTGGTGGCACTGGGAGAGAACCAGAGAGAGAACTGTCTAGTTTTGTCCATAGCAAGAGACTTTTGGGTGCCAGCAGGACCATGCCTTGGTCATTTGAATCCACCCAAGAACAAGTCCCCTGTCAGCTATGATGGGAAGCCAGGATTAAAGATGAGTCCAAGTCAGTAGCACAGTGAGTGGACATACGTCCTGCCTCCGAGGCACAGTCCTTCTTGTCATCAGCTCTCCCAAATACTTCCTCCTGCTTACCCGTGTAGACTGTCCTCTCTGGGATGAGGCTCAGCCAGCTGGCCTGTGGCCAAGGGCCATTTTGCTCAGGCACTGAGAAATGTGAACTCAAAAAACCCAGAAAAAGATAACTCAGACCCAGATACTCATATAACTGGACGGTGATCTCTTCCCTGCTCCCTATGGCTTCATGCCTTAGCTTAGGGGCAGGAGGCTGGGAAGGTGTCATGGAGATCAGGGGAGCCATGCAGGTGTTTTCTGCAGACCATCTGCTTGTCTCACAGCCCATGGAGGCTGAGAGGACCAGGGTGGCTACAAGCTCCCAGGGAGGGCTTCTTGTGAAATGCTTGCAAAATATGCTGGGTTGTTTCTGAGGAAGATAACCAACTTGTACTGAATGTGCAGACTTGTTGGAGAGATGGTTTTCCAGCCATGACGGGCTACGGAGGATGGTGCTTGTAGAGAAAAGACCAACTTAAGATAGATCAGCTGCAATCGTGGGAAAGAACAGCCACATTTTGGGGGCCAGAACTTTCTTTGGTGACTGCTTCATGCTTCTATTTTACTAGTGAGACAGCCTGTGAACACTTATTCACTCAGAGAGGCTTCTGACATAGAAGCCCAGCTCTAAATATCTTCCTCCTTTATTAGAAATAACCACTGGCACAAGCTGCCAAGGGAAGTGATGGATTCTCCATCTCTTGAAGTCTTTAAATCAAGACCGGATGCCTTTTTGGAAGAGATGTATAACCAAACAGAAATTACTGGGCTCACTGTAGGAATAAGGGGATGGACTCATATGGCCTGCGTTAGACAGGAAGTCAGTCCGGATAATCTATGGTCCTTTCTGGCTTTAAGATCTATGAAAGTTCAGATCTGCAGCCAAAGTATGGGACTCTTCACATGTTTTTAAAACAAAAGCACCCCCCAGGGTAAGGTAAAGCCTCTGAACTGTTTGGAAAGCTACCAGTACCTATGGATTTATCTTCACTGGTACCTGATGCAGTGCCACTTCCCAGTAAATTATCTTTTCTCTGGACTTTGGGTGGGGAGGGTAGCTCAGAGGGCCAGGCGAGGACCTGAGAGGCAGGCAGGACTTAGGATGCACCCTTCCTTAGGGAGAAACGTGCTGCTGGAGGGACCATGTACCACGCAGAGATGCCAGCATGAAGAAATGCTCTGGCATGACCCATCCTGGCTGTTGAGTTTGGCTACTCAGCTCTGCTGCTATGGGACAACCCCTTGGAGAGACTGGGGAAGATTCTGAGCATCGCCTTAAGCGTCAACTTGTGACAGGCTCGGGTTCTTCACACTTACTGGCTTGCCATAAAGAGGGGACTTCCTTCCCAGGAGGAAAATAAGAGACATGGCTGCTCAGTCCAAGGCAGTAAAATAAGAGGAAAACCAAGGGTTCATCGATCAGAAAAAGGAGGGTAGACAGGCAGATTGGGAGTCCAGGAATGAGTCAGCGCAGTCGGGTATGTCACTGTGCAGGAGACTTCATCTCACCCCCTGGGACCCCCCTCCCTGTGGCTTTCGTTGCCCCACAACTGCCTCTTCAGCCCAGGTGGTGGTTGTGGTGGTTTGAGCTGGGAGCAGACAGAGCCTCCACCGAGCTCCTTTCATGCTACCCGCCAAAACACCTCCAAACGATCACGGCTGCGGGCTCCTGGGGTTGGCTGGGCACTCAAACCACGATTGGAAGTGCATCCTCTCCACCTTTCAACTCCTCCCCAATTCTTCAGCATCCAAAAGGACTCTTTGTCCCTCTCATCCCAAAGTAAACTCATCTCACACTAAACACAGCAGCAGGGAAGGCTGGTGCAAACTCCTCGGTCCTGCAGGCAGAGCAGCCAAAACGAGTGGAGCTCAGAGTCTCTATTTTTGGCTCCATCTCCTCTTTTCAGCGCTCAGGAGATGAATGTGGAAAGCCAGCCAGAAAAACCAGTAGTGAATGAATCCACCGGGTGTAAAATTAAGATGAAAAGCACCACCCGGATCTGTTAACAGCGATGTTGTGCTCTGTGTCTTACAAAGGTGAACCAAGAAGAATGGAGACCAAAGATGAGTTTATAAGTTTAAAACCCTCGTGCACGTTCTCCAGCTGCTCTAATAAGAAAAGACTGTGTTGCCTCTGACTTTTGCCTCCCTGAAGGAGAAAAAGGGACAGAAAAGGAGTTTTTCTTCAGCTCCGAGCCTGTCTGCACCTGCCAGATCTTGTGACCTGGCTCTAGTGGAAGGCAGGTTTGTGCTACACTTCTCTGGGGCTCACTCATCCCGAACCCTTCTCAGGGTGTTTGCTGGCTCCAGCTCAGGGCTTGCAATGCGGACGGACGGCACCAGGCGGCTCCCAACGATGCTTTTCAAGCTTAAAACAATTCCAGCAACAGAGGGAAGCGGTGAGTGTCGCTTCGGAGAAAAGCAAACTGTAAAGGACGTGCTTATGTTTAGTCCTGCAGAAGAAAAAAACTACCACGAAATAATGAGAGGTACCGGGAAATGTGCGCAAATGGTCAGAGAGGCACCCGCAGCTTTTGCTGCAGCTCAGAGGGTTTCTTTTCACAGGGTGTGAAATCTTTTAAGTGAAGGCAACAGTTTGGGAAGTGCCTTTCAGGGTTCAGATTCACCTTAACCATAAAAATAAGCTTCTTCATTACCAGAGAAATGCTTCTACATTTCCTCCTCTTCCTCATTTAAATGAAAACATTGTAATGGTGCAGCCCGAACGCTTGTGCTAATAGGTGAGAATTTGTAAGGGGCATCGACTTGCTGCTGATAATAAAAGGAAGTGAAACTGGTTAAAATGTTTTCTTTCATTACCCAAGCAAGAAAGAGAGCAAGAAAGTAAGAAGACTAAAGTGTTATGACAGGTTAACGGTTGGACTCGATGATCTCAGAGGTCTTTTCCAACTTAAACAATTCTATGATTCTATGATTTTTTAGTTGCAGGAACAGAAGGGCTTCACTGTAACACCTGTAAGGCTTTTATTTGCTCTTGCTTTGAGTTGGAAAATATGCTTTTAATGCAACTAAAATAAATATCAGAGCGGTGTGTGTGTGTTTGCTGAACTGGGAGCGCTAGAAACCTATTGCTCTGAGCCTGGGTGGGTTTGTGGAGCCTGGGGGACTCTTGAAGTGGCTGTGCCAAGCACTCAGTACACTCCTTTCCTACCATGGCGGGGACAGCACTTCCCTGCCTTACAGATGTGCAGCGAAGATAAACAGCCTGAAGACTGCGAGCTTCTCCAGATGCTGCAAAAGAGGCAGAAATAACCCAGAAAAGCAGGATAAGTCCCCATCCAAGCTCTCTGGATCTGATCCCCATAAGCACAAACCTCCCAGTGATTCTCACCAAAGAAAGGATTTTCTTGTGCACAGTCATCTTCTTTTATCAGAGGACCACAGACCCCTTTTCTTTGCCAGCCCCTGCCCCCCCGGGGAGCTCGCAGGGCCCAGGGGGACCCCCGAGTGAGGATTGCCTTCAGGAGGCGTGCTTGTGCTTTCTTAGGCTCTCTAGAAGGCAGAAGCGAAGCAGAGCTGCGATCCCTCTTGTTTATGTGAGCAAAGCGTCTCTTGAATACCCAGCGTCTTGACCACAGGAGATTCAGCTTTCTGGGAAGGTGCTGCCCACCACCACCATGAATTTAAAAAAAAAAAAATTAAAAAATCATTACAAATAGGCCCTTTGTGGTGAACTACAAAAGTTTGGGGGTGTTGAAGAAATAAACTCAACTTCTAGGGTGCTGGAGTGGGAGCAAACCAAGCTGCACTGTTACAAATAATTGCATTGAAGATGTGGAGATGCTTCAAACCCCAGCATGTCTATGGGTCTTATGTAGAAGGGGTCCCTAAATGGGTGCTCCTTCCTCCTGAGGCTGTGGTCTCCTCCTCTTCTCACACAGGGTGGTTTGCCAAAGCTCTTAGTCACGCTGTGTGCACTCCAGGAGTGGCTGCTCTCTCCTAACCTGCACCATGACCTCCAGAGGGGAAGAAGTACAGTGGCTGAGTGGAGGGAGGGGGAATCAGGAGTTCCTGGGCATGACTGAAGTTAAAAATGAAAACTGTATAGTGAAAAATAAACCCTCAGCCTCAACTCCCCTTATACCTTCTCCAAGGGCTGCATCTCCTCTTTGCATCCCCTTCTTCATCAGCACTTGCTCCCTGCTCAAGCCTTGCAAATCTCTGATGTTTCTGAGCAGGATCACCCTAAATGCACCCAAAGAAAGCCAGAGGACACAGGATTGCTTGTTGAGCCTCTCTTCTTGATGAAAGCCAGCAGGGTTTTTCACCGAGAAGGCAGGAGTGAAAGCAGGGCCTCAGCATTTGGCTCCTTGGTATTAAATTGTTTGTAATTCTTGTCAAGGTCCCAGGCCCCGCCGAAAGGGCTGCGTTCATCATGCCACAAAATAATAGCCATCATAATTAATAAGCTCTAATAGGAAAACACAGAAACCAGAGCGCAGGTAACCGACAGGGGCAGAGGATCCTTTGGACATCTCCAGGACTAACCCTTCACTCTTCCCTCAAAGCTGAAAGCACTTTGAATATTTGCCAATCATTTACATATTTTTGGACTTAAAACTTTCGTTGTGCCCTTCACGAGCACAGGAGCTGCCATTTCCAGGGCTGTGATGCCTGGAGCACCAGTGGATTTGCTGTTCCCAGTTAGCCTAGAGCAGGCTACATCCCATTGTGGTCCCCAGCTGACCTCATCACCTCATCCCCAAGCACTTCTGGCCTCAGTGGGAACATGGCCAGAGGAGATGGAGAGGGTGGGAAGGTTGACAGTCATTGGGGCTGGAAGAAAAGGGACAAGCTGGGGTGCTTAAAATAAACCCAATCCACCTAAGTGTAATTGCAGCCGTGCAGGTTAAGGCCAGGGCTGGGTCCTCCCTGGAGGAGTGCTGGCCATCAGCAAAAATCCTCTTCACAACAATTAATGACATCTAATTACTCGTTCTTTTGTCTTTTATTTAGCAACGGGGATCAGCCCAGGAAGTCCTGGCTTCCACTGTTGGAGTGTTTTGACTCTAGGACTGCAAATGGCCTTGTTTCTTAGACAAACAGGATCATGAAGGTCCCCAAGCTGGTCCTCTCCCATCCACCATGTAAGACACTGGTGCACCATCAGCATCTCCTCCTCAGTGTTGTGTCTCAGCATAGCCCGAGATGGAAAAATTTCCCTCCTTCCCTCTCCAGGTCCCTTTTTCCCCAGTGTCCCCTTGGAGACTGTCTGTCCCAGGGAAAAAAGCCACCAGCTCAGAGCTGTGTGATTAAATGGTTGCATTAAGCCAAACCAGTGGCCCCACTATGGTCTCATACTGGAAGCCATCAGGGGAAGTAGAAGAAAAGAGTCTGATCCTTCCTTGGTATCCTCTCCGAGCACTGATAACTGCAGCACTGGGATTTCCTGACCCAGAAGTGGTTTCTTTAGTAGCCCTCGATGGATTTTTTCTTCCTTGAATTTCTTGAGCTGGTTCTTGACCCCGTGTCAGCCTTTCATCTCTGCTGGCAGTTTCTGATGACACCCGTTTCATTGTCCTCCTGTGATGGACAAATAAGCTTAAAAGTGGGGTGCAGCGGGACTCAGCTTTTGGCTCCTGGAACAGCATCTCTGCAGATGCAGGAGATGGGGTGGGACCATCTCTGTGAGGACAAGAGGAAAGGACCTGAAATTGCCCTGGGGGAGGTTTAGGTTGGAGTTGAGGAACAATTTCTTCCTCACAAGGGTTGTCCAGGGCTGTCCCAGGCTGCTCAGGGCAGGGGTGGAGTCCCTGTGATCCCTGGAGGGGTTTCCAAGCTCCCAATGGAGCTGTGGTGCTGAGGGCCATGGGTCAGTGGTGCCCTGGCAGTGCTGGGGGGTGGCTGGACTTGATGATCTTGAAGAACTGTTCCAACCAAAACTATTCTGTGATCCTATGGCAGAGGACCACAAGGATCAATTTTAACCACCCTGATGCTGAGCGCCGGCACAAATGGGCATCGGTGTCTGGGATGCGGAAGCAGCTCATTGCAGACAAGATTTTGGGAGGAAATAATGAGGGATAAGCACAAGCCAGTCCCTGCTGGAGCAAAAGGCTGCAGGGACTCCCCGTGTCCTGCATCGTGCACAGAAAAGGGGGCAGGAGATCCCGCTTCTGAGCAGGGATGGGGAGACAAACCCCCATCTGGGGAGGATGGGTGTGTGGCAGGGTAGCAGGATGGGGGTTTATCTCCATGAAAATGGGGCAGAACTGTCTCCTTGAGTTGAGGGCAGGGAAGTGACCCCTTTTCTGCCAGGGAGGGGGGATGGGAGGGGAGCAGTGCAGGGCAGGGCAGCAGCCACACGTGCAGGCAGGAAGAGGCAGCTAAAATAAGCAGACGGGTGGAAAAGGGAGGAGACACTATTAAGGAGATAACATAAAGGTTAGAGAGGAAAGTCAGAGGAAATGAGCCGAAAACAGCCTGAATGTCACGAAAAGGTGAAGCTGAGCCTCACGACCAGCACAGAGCGCCGAGATTAGCAGAGCCGCGTCGTGATGCTGAAGGCTGCGTCGAGATACACTGAAAGCCACTCCGGACCCCGGCATCCTCCTCCCTCCCTCCAGCAGTGACCCCGAGGGTCACTTGGAAACCATCCGTAACGTCCCGCGTGGGCTCCCGAGGGCAGCCGGCAGCAGTAGGGCCGGCTGCCTCCTCCCTCGTGGGATTCTTGTTTTGTTCTCTCCCAGAAGAGGATCCGCTGGTTTTTAGGATGTGATAGGTCACCGGCATTAGGGAAGGAAGCCCAAAAGAAATGATTGTCTCCAATTGTTTCTAACGTGGAATGGTTTTTATTTCGATAGCTCGTCCACGTGTGGGAACAGAGCCGGCGTCACACTTCGCCTCGACCTTATCGTGAGCCAGATTGAAATCTGGGGGAGGGGGGTGGTTGGAGATGTGCGCTTTGTGTTTTCCAAATGCAGAGCGAGCTTACGACTAAGCCCCCAGGTGCCATTACCTCATGTTTGTTTGCACGGGCTGGGAATAACACCAGCGGCATTTGGTGTCAGAGCCCTGCCAGACACCTTTTCGCTTGATGTAATTCTCCCGGCAGCCGCCCCAGCACCGAGGATGCTCTTTGGCCCTTAACGGTTTACTCCCATTTCCTGACTGCCAATCTTCATTTAACTCCTTGAGCTCTGCATCACGAAGCAAGATGAGCCTCGTGGCCTTGGCAGAGGAGCGGCAGCTGGAGAAAAAGGAAGAGGAGGGGATCAGGGAGATAAAGCCCCCTCCCCAGTAAGCCTGTGCTGCAGCTGATAAGAGCCCTCACGGGTTGTAATGGGAGCCCTGGCTGCCTGTTTCCTCACAAAGTCATGACTCAGGGATAATGTTCACATCCTCTGAACGGCGAGGGAGCTAAAAATACAGCCAGGAAAATGAGAATGAGTGAGCGAGCATGAATGAGAGCGTGAGTGAGAAATGCACTGGGGAAAAGCGAGAGGAAGCATGAATGAAAGAGCCTGGGAGAGAGAGTGAAAACAGCCCGGCCCTTCCAAGTTTCCAAGCTGCAAACCTTTGCTTGCAATCAACACTCTGGCAAAGGCGTGCTTGTGAGAATGTAAACCCCATGAATTTGTCTTTGCAAGCAGCCTCCCCAAGAGCAGGAGGGCAGGAGACCCTGCTCCAGAGGGGCTGCATCCCCCCAAGGACACCACAGGGGCTTCCCCTCTGCCACCCACACCCCAGCATCATCCAAAGGAAGGGTCTTCTCCGTGGACACAAATTCACAAGCTGTCCCATGGATGGCTATGCCATATCTAAGCTCTCCTGGAAGGAGGGATGTGTCTCCTGGTGTGGGTCCTCAGCAGGGTGGAGTGAGCTTGGGTAGCCCCACCACTCACCCACATTCTCTTTCTCCAGCATTTCCCAGTGTTTTGGAGTTTGTTTTTTTTTTTTAATGAGTCTGTTGCTTTGAGTTACTTCCTTCCCCTTCTCTGAGCCCCAGGCACCTGCACACACACAAGAGCTCGTTCTCCTGGAAAGACAAAAGATTTTGCCCCCACTGTAGCTCCTCTGTATCACAACCTGGGAGCTGAAATGCATTTTGCACGTTTATCACAGGGCTGAGTTTTCACCCACAGCCCTCTTGGCGCTGGGCACTGAACCAGGGCAGAGAAAAGGATGCTCCTCGTCTCCCATCCTCTACAGCTCCCCTCCTGCAAATCCAGGCTGGCTAAATGGCCCTTAGTGCAGGTCTCTAAGGTTAGGAGACCCTTTCTGCCCTGGGTGGAAAGTATATTCCAGAGCTGGATTATAAGAAGTGTCTCCATGTGCTTGGGAAGTGTTTACAGAATCATTTTCTCTCTGTCTTGGACAGCACGGAACCTCCTGCGGAAAGCAAAGCCCCTTTCATGCAGGAGTTCAATTACAGAGAGGTTTTTCCACCAAAATGCCATTTTCTGCTGTCTCTCTTCCCTCACCATCGTGGCCAGAGGCACCGAACACGTGGGCTCAGGCAGGTGGATGGCTGGTCTCTGCTGGTGGTGCCCAGATAGGGCTGGCTGGGAGCGGTCACCCCGACACATCCCATCTCCTGGCACGTGCCAGAGTCTTGTTTTGATTATTTCCTCCTGGGAATCTGGCTGAGCTGCCACAGGCCCTCTCCTGCCACTTCCCCACTCCTGGATTTTGTTCCGAGATTCTTTTGTCCCAGGTTTCCTCCAAGGGGTTGGGCTGGGAGAGGGGTGCTGGAGGGATGCTGCTGTGTGGGGCAGGGGGAAGAGACCCTGCACCACCCGGGGAGGAGCCCACGGGTCTGTCAGAGCCGTGACACACACAGAGACCATGTTTAACACAATGCTGGGAGCAGCTCTGGAGGATGTGGGTGTTGCAGGGGTCTCAGGATCAGGAGGATGCCAGGACCAAGACATGGGGTAAAAGGTGGAGAAAGAAGTTCATGGGGACACGTTATCATCCCGGCCCTGCTCCCTGTGGCTTGTGGCAGGGGCTTTGTGGCCAAAGACCCTCATGGCAAGGACCAAAGGTGCTGAGAAACCCCTGTGAAGAGGAGGGTCCACTTCCTGACCGGGATTCACCTAAAAAGAGCAAATCCAGCCCAAGGTGTGCTAAAGCTGTAAAAAGGAGCCATTCGTGTACCCACACCCTCCAGAGCTGCACAGGAATCGGGCTGCGAGTTCCTAAGCAACATTTTTTGGGGGGAAAGAAATAAAAAGGGAGTGCTGACTCCTGACTCATCTGGATGCTATAGGTGCTGCAGGGCTTCTGACAGCAGGAAGTCGCTCCTGGTCCCTCTGCCACAGCCCGCCGCTGTCTGGGTGCCTGGATGCCGACAGGTCATGGAGGGACGAGAGCAGTCGGCAACGCCGGGCTAAATTTGACCCATATCAGAGATAGGAAGCGAGATTAGGTCCTTCTCCGTCATCGCCGCTGAGCCCAGCTCTCCTGACAAAGGCCCCAGGGGCGAGCCTGGTGCTAATCCAAGGAGCCAATTTTAGAGCCCGCTCTCCGCAGACAATCTCTGATTGTTTGGGCCGTTTTGAAGTCTTTCCCAGCCGCACCGTCATCGCATCCTGTGACTTGGCAGGAAAGGCTTTTGCTCAGGCAGCCGCTGCCAAGAAGCCCAAGAGGTGTGACAGCATGAGCTGCACGTCCCCCCGCCATCTCCTCACCCCGTGTCCCCCTCCTCTGGGTGTCGGGGAAGTGGCTCGGTGAGCTTGCTGGAGGTGTATGGGGAAAAGCAGGTGACTTCAGGCACCTAGGGGACCGAATGTGGATGTGGCAGCTCAGGGCCACCCACCCTGGGGGTAGCGGACCCCTCGGGCTGCTGCAGGTGGGTGGAGGCGGCTGCAGCTGCAGCCACCCGGAGGAGCTGGGACGTGGCTGTGAGATGCTGAAAGGAGCGGGGGATTTTCTGCCGGGCTGGGGGAAAAGCCATTTACAACTGCAGCACAACCCCTCCCCTTCTTTCTCCTGCTAAATAACGCCTTTTTCCTCCTGACAAACCACCAGCCCCCTGTACTTTCCTGTCCACCTCCAGAACCCCTTTTTCAGCTCCTTCTTCACCCGCAGCTGCCGTGCTGGGTCCAGCGCTGCCCGTGGGTTTTGCCTTTGGGCTGTCAGCAGTTTCTCCAGCTCTCGCCTGGAATGGGAAGCGGCCAAAGCAACCAGAGATACCTGAACCTGCCATCCACCCACTTCTTGTCTGGACTCAAGATGTTTCAAAGCTCTCCCCTTTCTATTTCTATCCTTATTGTCATCCTGCTTTGAGAGGAAGGTCTTATTCCCCTCCTCCTTTTCTCTCTACAAAAATGGGACATTGTTTCTTCTTTCTTTGATTTAAAAGCCAAAAACAGTTATAGGAAACTGTTCAGCAGATGTTTTACAGTATGAACCTAGGGGGAAAAAAAATATATATAAAAGAAAAAAATAAAAGCTCTCTGATTTTGCTCGAGGATCTATATTTAGCCTAATGCTTCCTCCGATTCAGGGTTTGTGTTGGCATAGATGAGGCGTAGGTTTAAGCACTTTGATTGTAGTATTTATTTTATTTCTCCCATTTGCCGCATCCATTGGAATCTGGAGCTGACTGCACGAGCTAATGAAGCGCATTCAGGGCAGGAGGTAAATTCAGCTCGCTCTGTGTTTCAGGAAGGTCCCTTTCAGCCCACAGATGCTCAGGGTGGGATTGAGAAAGATAATTTCTCATTCTATTTGCATTAGGATAAGCGAGGCTGCAGCCGTGCTCATGGCAGAGCCCTGGGCTTGTGCCCAGGGTGGCCAAAATAGGATGAAACTCCTGGCGGAGATTTAGAACATCTCAGAGGGAGATTTATAGGCACTGAGTGAAGCGACGCTGGGAGCCTCGGTTCCTCACGAGGAGCTGAAAAAGACATTTGCTGGTTTTTGGAAACAGCTTCAGTCGGGACAGCCAAAGCTCATCCCCTAAACCTTCCCCAGGCCAGGTTCCCGCTGACTTCAAAAAACCAAGGACTTGGTACCAGCTGAGCGAGACCTTCCGGATAAGGACGAGGGTTAATGCCACCAGCCGTGTGTGTTCCTCAACCAGAAGCAACAGGAGAAACCTCAACTTTGCACCGAGAGATTACACTGTGGGTGGGAAATAAAAAAAACATCTGCTGCCTGCAGGTCTGAGCAATGGTGGCATCTCCACCCTCTGTGAAATCCCTCCCCCATCGCCATGTGTACCCCAGTCCCTAACTCTTGAGGTGCTACTCGACAAGGCAGACTGAGGAGAGGTTTGATGGTAGAAAATCAAGGCTTGGAGCTTGCCCAAGGGACAAAGAAGAAGCCAGCGCTGCTCTATCATTGTCCAGAGAAGCTTGAGGTGTTCCCCATCTTGGGAAAAGCATCTGGAGCTGGGAGTGAGAGCCTGGGGACGGTCCACCATGGCGCTCTTCATCAGCCCTCCCTGTGAGCTGGGCTTCTCTTCTCACCTGCTCTCAACCTGAGCCAACATTTCTGTATCTGGAGCTGCCAGCTGTGCCCTGGGAACACCGAGGGAAAACCTCCTGGGAAACCTCCTGGGATGCAGGTTCCCATGGGCTGGCACTGCAAATACGTGCGCAGGCGGCTGCATTTGGATGCCCAGCAATGGGAGCAGGAGCAAGAGGCTCAGAGGTACCTTTAAGACGCAGGTTCCTTTGGACTTTGTGCTGAAAACCCATGTGTTTGCATCTTTTGAAGGGTGGGGACACCAGGACTTCATGCTGGGTCTCCTACGGAATATCTAAAGCTGGACAAGACCAGGCAGAGACCCCGTAGATAGTAAAAGATGGAGAATCATGGGTGCAAAAAACCACATATTATTTAGGGGCATGGAATACTCATTTTAATGAAGACACAGCCTGTTTGCTCCGGCTGGCCCAGCAAATAGCCCAGAGATCCTTTCAAAGCTTCTTGTCCCAATGGAGAGCCAGAACCAGGACCAAAAGTAAAGCCCATACTTCCTTACTCTTGGAAGTTTTCAATCAGAAAAAGCCACACTGTGGTCTTATTTCCAGAGGTGTAAGCCCAGAGCATCTCCTCTGAGGTGGGAGGTGCACGTGGGCACCCAGGTATTAGGACAGGGAGGAATTAATCAACGGCGGGACATGGGCTGGCCTGAAATGTGACACTGGACATCACTGGCCACCACTGGCAGTGATCTGGACTGTGGTTTCAGTTTCGGAGCTGAAATCAAAGCCGTGTTTCCAGACATTAATGGCTTGTTTGTTGTCTAAGATGGTGGAAAAGCCAGATAAAAGCCATAGCCCAAATGACCTGTTTGGTTTCCAATAGAACATTGTTCGGGCAGCTTCTAAATAGCCTGTGTTAGAAAGGCAGAGCAATTAAAAAGGCAAACTCACCCAAATTCATGGGCTGAGCTCTGGGATGCTGGAAGGATAAAGGTCTAATTCATAGAAACATCTTTGGCTCCTTTATTGAGGATTTCTCTATATTATGAATGCAGACAACCAGGAATGTCATTTTTTCCAGGCTGCTTTTTTGCATAATTTAGGATTGTTTGCTGTTCATCAGCTAACCCTGCCGTGACCCCCCATCCCCTCCCCTTCCCTCCAGCCCCCTCTTGCTCTGCTTAAAACCCGCGGGCCCGGGCTGGCTCCCACAGACTTCTGCCAGTGCTGGGAAGGGAGAAAGCAGGCTGGGGGGGGCATCCTGAGGGAGACCTTTTTGGAGAGCTGTGGAGCTGCAACAAGGATGGGCAGGTTAATGAAACACCTAGAGAAGGTCATGGGATGCTTATTACAGGGGGGTTGGACTAGATGGCCTTTAGAGGTCCCTTCCAACCCAATACATTCTATAATTCTATGTTGGTGAGGGTCCCACCTCTCCTAGGTGGGTGAATCTACTTTAAGCATCCTTGGAGGATGGATGCTGGGCCGTGGTCATGCCCTTGGGGTTGTGTAGCACTGCACGTGCTGAGGAAACGCCTCGGGAGACACGAAGAGCTGCTTCACGCAGCCTGGGTCCGGCTGGAAACCTGCTCAGCCTCGGGAGCACTGATAAATGAGAGGCTGCTGCTTCCCCTCCCACCCACACACTTCCACTTTCACTTCACATGTGGGACCCAGCACTGCGATCCTCAGCCTGGCCATAAATAACCCCTCCGTCGCCAGGCGCTCGTGGCGACAGCGCCTATGAAGAGTTATTTCTCTTCTTTCTTCCTCCTGGAGCTCTTGGCATCCTTCACGGAGGGGAACATCGCACCTCTCGGGGGATGTCACCCGTGTCCTGTTATCCCATCCGAGCTCCCTGATCATCGATGGAGGATACAAAAGAGAATCTGACCAAACATGCTCAGGAATTAAATATGAAAAGACGCAGCTGTTCTGAGGTCTAATCTTTGTCACAGACAAACTTGCCTTGACCTGGAACCGTGTGGAAAATAAACAGAGAGGTAAAGGACACGTTAATAACTCATTTCCACAAAACCCAGCCTCACATTTATGCTACTGTTTCCCCCCACCCCCGATCGCTTGCTGAACAAATTTTAGAAGATAAGTAATTTTTTTGCATTGGTTTAGACATGTGATTAGAGGACTGAGCTGAAATGTGGCCGATTTGTGTCCAGCCACCGGGCACATCACACAACCTCCCTCCTGCCCAAGCACAGGTTGAATAATATTTTCTTTGCTGAGCACAAAACTCACGTTTCTGGCTGGATGGTGGTGCCCAGGAGGGCACTGGACTCAGCTCGCATCTCCTGAGACGGTTGTAAAAAGCACTCAACCCTTGTCGGGTGGCTGTCAGCTGATGGAGAACAAAAAAGGCCTGTTTGATACTGGAAAACGGCCTCAAGAAAAAGAGAGTTTCCCAGGTTCATCAGCTGGTTGTGTAACCCAAATGCAGTGAAGTCTCTGAATTCTTAACGTCATTTGAGTTCTTTCTCCTCCCGACCCCCAGCACAGCAGCATTTCTGGCATTGAGAAGACGTGAGCCATGAAAGGAGAAGCCCGCGACTTCAAAGGACGTGCTGTGTTGGGTGTGAGTCAAGTGATGAGTCATGAAACGATGGTGATGGAACGCTAACCGCTCCTTTCTCCGGGCCTGGGATCACGCACGGGGACCACAAGCTGATTTATGGATGCAGCTGAGATGCTGCTCTCGGCACTGCTGCTGAGGTGTCCTTCTCTTGGGGGGAAAACAGACCTCCTGAGGTCTGCAGGACCACCTCGAGTGGAGCTGAATGGAGAAAGTGAGCTTTCCCTTTGCAGCCCATTCTCCAGATGCTGTTTCTGGCAGGAGCAGAGCAGGAGCTTTTTCACCACTGAAACCTTCCCGGCATGAAGACCAGAGCACCTCTCCTAAGAGGACAGGCTGAGAGAGTTGGAGTTATTCAGAGTGGAGAAGAGAAGGCTCCAAAGAGACCTTCCAGTATCTGAAGGGGCCTACAAGGAAGCTGGGGAGGGACTTTTTACAAAGGCCTGTAGTGACAGGACAAGGGGTGGGGGTTTCAAACTGGCAGAAGAGAAATTTAGATCAGAAATGAGGCAGAAGCTTTTCACTCTGAGGGTGGTGAGAGGCTGGCACAGGTTGCCCAGGGAAGCTGTGGATGCTCCGTCCCTGGATGTGCTCAAGACCAGGTTGGATGGGGCTTTGAGCAACCTGCTCTAGTGGGAGGTGCCCCTGCCATGGCAGGGGGCTTGGAATGAGATGCTTTTTAAGGTCCCTTCCAACTCAAACCATTCTTTAGGATTTCTGGAGGCACTACTTGCCAGGAGCCATGTCTTCCAAGTTCAGAACACCAAAGCCACTTCACCCAGCTCCCAAAACCCACCACAGAAACCAGTATCCAAAGAGAGCAGGCAGCATGAGGGAACCCAGCCTTCAGATTTTGGCTGGTGTCCTCAGACAACAGCCCCAGCAGTAATGGCAAATTCAGTGGAAATCAATTAATTAAGCTGAGAAGTTTTGCTACATGACCACCTCTAAAGCTTTCTCCTACTTAT